>JAKUAN010000009.1:0-220583 GCA_030674715.1 Clavispora phyllophila
CCCGCCCATCAACCTCCAGTCGCTAAAAGAAATCGACTTGCACGAGATCTTGAAGAACCCCCAGCTCAGGCATGACATTCTTTTTGACCCGCAGTTGCAGTTCAGACCAAACTTGGACGGCGAGCGCGGCCGCAGAAAGAAGTCCATCATGGAGAAGTACTGGACCGAGATCGAGGTTGAGTGCAAGCAGTTCTTCGACCCTAACCGCCTGGCCCAGGCCCAAGTGCCCAAGGTTGCTCGCTTGCCCGTGTTATTTTCCACCTTGAGAGACATTTTGTTGTCGTTGCTCCCGGTGAAGGACAGAGACCCTGTCAATGAGATCATGGACATTGATCTTCTTGTGCAGCAGTTGGCCCACGGCTCGTTTGACTTTGTCGCCATGGCCAAGTGGTTGGGCGAGGTGTTCAAGTCCCACTGTGCCCCCATGCGGGACCAGTGGGTCAGCGACATGATCTCCAAGTTCCAGCAAGCATACACCGAAAACTCCCACACCAAACTCGTCCAGGGTCTTCGCACCGTCTTTTCCATCTTGGAAGCCATGAAGTTGGACGTGGCCAACCACCAAATTCGCATCTTGAGACCGGTGTTGATCGAAACCGCGGTTGACTTTGAGAAAGACTACTTCAACCAGTTGATCAACCACTGCAAAATTGACATCTCCGACTCGTTGAAATGGTTCTATAGAAACCACCACAAGAAGGCAGACTTGCCCGACCAATTCCCGCTGCTCAAACACGACAAGCAGGATTTGAAGTTGGTGGCAACCTCCTCCATCATTGACTTGCTTTCTTGCCGGAACATGGCCACCGAATTTCCTTCCACCATGGCGTTTGATCATACTCGTTTGGTGTTGCTCAGGGCTGACGTGAGACAGCTTGTTTGCGTGCAGTTGTGTATCGTATTGTTCAAGCAGTTGCTCATGAACTACAGCCCTGCTGCTCTTTACAGACACGTTTACTCGAAGCCGGAATACCTCACCAAAGTTCAAGAAGAAATCTTGGCCATCGTTACCGACGATAACGGAAACGTCAAGTGGACCCGTAACGTTCTGGCTATTGCGTTGCAGATTGTCAAAAAGGTGGCCACCAACCCAACCACAGGGAAGCAGGTTGTGGCGAACTTGCCCACCCCATTAATCACCTTCAGTAATAACTGGTTGATCAAGCAGATTCAACCTAGCTCCGATGTTTACGGCTTAATGGAAGAGAAAATATTCAAAGATTTGCTCACCGAAATTGTCGCCAACACGAGCTTCGAGAGCTCCATCACAACCATCGCCCCAGAGCCTAAGACCACTAGTGTCGCCAGCTCTAGACGCGCAGACTCGGAGATGGAAAATATTGCGACTCGTATCTCCACGCTTGTAAAGTTCCACTGGAGTGTGTTTGGCGACTACTACACTGATTTCTTGAAGGCTAACAAGGATCAAAAATGAGATTGGAAATGAGTCTCTATTTTTCCCTTGTGTAGCCACCCGGCTCCCTTGAGTCCCGTTTATCACATGCAACTTTTTCCTCAAAGCAGAAAGTGTTCTCAACCCTAATGTCCTCCATCTATATAAAACGTGCATAACATGTAATGAAAAACATGATCAATTATAATATTAAAGTAGTACTTCCAATCCGTTGATGGTGCAGGCAAATGACACGATTGTGAAAATGTAACCGAACTTGATCGCCGTGAGTGAGGAGCTAGGATTGTCAAAGATAATTCGGTCGGAAAAGTATTTCACGATCTCCGCCTCGCTCAAACCAACCAAAAGTTCTCCCTTTTCGGCGTCTCGAAAGTCGTACTTGATGATGATCGAAATCTGATACCGACAGTTTCGGAATTCCACCTCGTACTCAAGTTTGCATCTATGACTAAAGTCAACGTCAACCACTGGCAGAGAACTGTAGTCATAGCCATCAAGAACACCACAAAGCTTGATATGTGTTGAAAGGGCGCGACTGAGAGCTACCACAGGCAGATGGGATGGCTCGAGATCAACAAAATCATCCTCCACATCCACCACTAGGACATTGCGAAACCACGGCAAGGAAACCAGCTCCCCGGGGTCGGCGGCGATCTCTTGGTTGAGAACGGCCAGAGAAATGTAGATTTGATTCTTCATGCTATCACACAGACCTTTATAATGAAGTGTGTTTATACTGCTTGAGGTTCAGACCGCGGTTTGACACCGCCGTAGAAAATGTATCACCATTCTGACCCTTGCTGAACAAAGACGGAACAGTCGAAATGGTGTCGGGATTGCCTAGACCTGCTAGGGTTTCCATTTCCGTCAAAGGAGCCGGCTCTTCGGGTTCAGTTTCCTCTTTAATAGTCGAGAAAGACAAATCGTGATGTGGCATCGCATCCAGACCTTCGAAAGGGTGTAACCCGTGTAACGAGTACGAGTCGTCATTCAAGGTATCGCTAGGCATATGAGCATCCACGTTTAATGGCAGAAGCTTCTTCGGCAGAGGCACCCGCGACTCGTGTTTGACCGAAGCGGCGTATTTGTTCCATGTCAGTTCTGCCTTGGCATTTAAGTACGGGGTGGTCTGCGTTTTCACCGATACAGGCTGTTTGGGGGTCGACCACGTTAGAAGGTATCCAACCACTGACATGTTGGTACCGGAAACCACCCCTACCACAACACCAATAATGGCCGATACAATGAAGTAGTGGAGCAAGTTAAGTAGCAAAAACGCCATGTGGGGCCACGAAGACACAAAAAAACGATAGAGCGACACTTCCACCGGACACAGCGTGTCATACGGAATATCCGCTACCGAGAGGACCACGGTGAGCGGGAGATATATCGTCCCGTAGAGGACTATGCGAGCAATCGAGAGACAGGGTATCATCACCAAGTGCTTTGCCAACTGCCACAAGGCAGACAAAATGGGGAATACAAAGTAATTGAGCGGAGCCAATGCCACTGTGGCGACACCCGTCACTAGGGATGTGGCGAAGGACATTGTCGCAAGCCAGCTGCAATAGTTTATTCGCGGGCGGAGTAGTGAGAGGAGGGACTAGTGGTGGAGGTAGTACGCGGTGGGTTTTAGGCGCGGACACAGGAAGTCATAGAAGGGCACCAGAGGTTAAGTAAGAAGGATACAGCAAGGGGCTGATACGGCGCAGCGTCAGTAGGACAATCACAATCATATGAAATTGCAAAGCAGCACGCTCGTGCCGAAACCAAACTACGGTTATTTTTCCCCGGCATCGCCGTCGTACAATCGGTTATCAGCCGGGCGGCAGGGGGGACAGAAAATTGCCGCATGGGGCAAAAACAAAACCTGACGGCCGCGCTGCGGGTGACGTACAGGATTGGCCGATCAGAGCCATTAATGGTGATTCTCACCAACCCTAGCCTCCACGACCCCTCCAAAAATGTCCAGACTTCCCTCCATCTTCGATGTCCCCGACACTCTTGATGAGGAGTATGTTCACCAATTCGCTCACACCAACACCCGACTAACCTCTCCAGTGACATGAACACCATCCAGAAAATTGTCTACAGAAGCAAGCAACAGCCTCTTGTTCCTCTCGGCACTCTCTTGACTACCGCCGCAGTTGCTCTCGCGGCCAAGTCATTGAAGCAAGGCAGAAAGCAAGACACACAGCGCTATTTCCGGTACAGAGTCGGGTTCCAGGCATTCACTTTGGTTGCGTTGGTAGCTGGTGGTTTATACTACCAAAAGGAGTCGGCCGAGCAGAAGCAGACCCGCGAGGACAAGTTGAGAGAGAAGGCTAAGTTGAGAGAGCAGATGTGGATCGAGGAATTGGAAAGAAGAGACCAGCTCATCCAGGCCAGAAAGAAGAGATTGGAGGAGTCCAAGAAAGAGTTGATCAGAGTGGCCCAGGAAGGATTTGAGCAGGAGAAGTCGGCGGAACAGAACGCCGACACGAAGGAATCGGATTCCTAGAGTAATTTCCTTGTCGTTCGACGCTTCCCCATTTTTGGCTTCTTCCCTCTCACACTCACATACTCCGTACCTGTGTGTATCTTGTATATATTTTTGGTGCTCCGATTTATGAAATGAATATCTATTTGTGATGTAAGTCGTTGTATATGTGGGTCCAGCCACTTTGGCTTATGGTCGAATCCATGATGGCCGGAGCACGTTTCCGCTATTTGGAGCAAACGTTTCCCGGTTGGAAGTGTAGGCCACCGGGAATGCTGGTTTATATTCGCATCGTTCTTTAACTCGAAGATGGCCGTTGAGCATCCACAATCTTTCCCTCGGCGTCGACATCTGGAACAAAAAATTACTCTGAAACTAGCAACTGGGACCAGAACGAAATCAAGTACTTGATAAGCAGGAGTTTCTGTCTGCTATGGCAAGATAAGAAATGCCTCAGCAGCAAAATTTAGTCATACCACGTGACTGCAACTCGCATGGTTCTCTTCGTTATGGCCCGACGCTCCATCGCCATTGTGACCGTGGATTCGATTCAAATGCATAACTATACAATAAATAGAATACTTTTTAGGATTATCAACAACTTCAGTTCTCGCTTCCGCTGATGCCGTAATTTTTGACAAAGGTGTACAAATCATCCATCATGTCAGTAATTCCATGATTTACGCTGCCATCAGAGTGGGTAAGATTGTTGGAGAAGACAGCCTGGACCAAAGATTGGATTTTGATCAATCCATCCTTCGCCACCAAATCATTAAAGGCCAAAATCAACGGCGGCGAAAAATCGTTGTACCAACGATGGTTCCACACCAATAGCTTGATACAGCTCTCCAAGATTCTTTCGTTGAGCTGGTTCACCGATTTTGTGTAGTTGAGAGACGTAACCGAAGAAGACTCGGATGTCGTCACTTTGGATAAGATCTTAGTTCTCTCCATGAGGTAGTATTTTAACATTTCTCGTTGAGACTTGGCAGAAAATCTTCCTCGTAACGCGTTAGTGAATGCCACTGAACCTTCCTTAAAATGCTTGAGTCGAAACGCAACCAGACCCAAAACCTCCCATTCCAAAGTAGATCTCTTGTATTCAATCTGTTGGGCTTGGAAGTGCACGTACTCTGATTGCCACACGGTATAAACACGCAAGTCTTCGTATAGCAACATGAACAAGTTGTCCAACCATCTCTCACAAAGTCTCTTCTTTCTGAACTCATTTTCGAGGGATTTGGCATTCAGCGTCTCAGTGGTCTCTCTCTTTGGTGACTTGACGGCTGTGGTCGATGAGTCATCGTTTCCGTCCACTTCCAAGGTAGCTGCGGCGCCATTTTGAGGAGCAATCCTCGTTTGACTGTCATTATTCTTCTCCTTGCGGTATTCCTCTTCCATAACAAACACCTTAGCTCTGTGCTTCAACAATGACTCCCAACCAGTCTTCACAACAATGTCGGTAAGCAAATCATAAGCTTTGGCAAATGTAGACTTCAAGTTTGCCGCTGGTAAGCCCGCAAGTTGAGGGTCCATACTCTTTTGTTCTGCAACAATAGCCGAACTCAGTAAGTTTGAAACTTCCTCCAAGGTGACGTCAACGGGAGAAGGCAAATGCAAATCTTCGCCATTGGCACGCAAAGGAACTATTCTTTTAAGTGTAAACTTTTCTTTGTGGGAGTTCATGGGGCAAGAGTTCAACGTCAACAATGCGTTTTCAAAATCATTCAATTTGGTGTACACTTGAACAAGCATTGCCCACGTCTTGAAATCCGAAGGAGACGACTGAACTGCTTGTTTGGCAGAGTGCAATGCCAAGTCATATCTCTTCTTTTCAATCAAAAACTTGGCTTGCAATAAAAAAAGCTCGGGGTCACGCTTGTTTCTGGAGATTCCATCGTAAATGGTCTGAACAGCCTGGATCTCCTCATCTCTCATGAGAAGCACTTGTGCAATCAACGTGGTGACAGCCGGCTCGAGTTTCTCCAATCTATACAACACTTCCAAAGCCTGGGTGTAGCTTTGGGTCAAATTGACACATTTGAGGAAACCATCAATGAGGTAGTTGCACATCAAAGTTGGCTGGGGAATGTCAATGGAGCAGCCCAATTTAGGACCCAGCCAAAATAACTTTTCAAAACCTGCAATGAAGTTTTCCAAGAGTGCTTTGGACGCCTTGCCATTATTGAAAAGATTTTCCTTACGAATCTCCACCAAACCGCCCATGCGAGTGGCATCATCGTCCTCCGAGTCAATCATGCAGCGCACAACAGAACAGACGAACGTTTCAAGCCACAAGGAATCGATTTCTTCCTCAGTGAGTTTTTCGTGGATGAGCTTCCCGTCGCTGTTCACCACGGAGCTTTCAAACTTTCCCGGAATATGGACTGTGACCCGCATGTCAACTTTGGAAAAGGTATTGTAAGCGCAATAGGTCAATTGAGGCACTTTCCAGTGTCTCTTTTCGCCAAACCAGTATTGCGATTTGGAAGTGATCAACGTGGCCAAACCTTGTAAATGTGCGGCAATTGAGGCGGAGTTGGAGGTGTCGACACCAGTGTAGTATAAAAACGTACCAAGCTCAGTCTTTTTGGAGTTTACCGCCGCCTTGTGGATATTACATAAGTCGGCAGGACCCAAGTCCCCAAAAGTGTGTAAGCGGCTGGTTCTCTCAACCACTGAGGAACCGACATATTCTTCCCGGGCTCTGGCAGATTGTTAGTAAATTGTTGCGTAGTATTACCATGGTGTGAATTACATACTCTGGAATAGAAGCCAATGATTTCTGGAGCATTGTTGTCGACAAATTTCAAAGGTGGGGCAGATTCAGTTCGGAAAGAAGCTTGGAGATCGGCGAGACGTGAGTTGTGACGTTTAGAGAGAAGAGTATATGCCGGACGCTCATACCGGGGGAATTATGACGGCGGACACGGGAATAGGAGAAGATGGCGCAAAAATGCTAATATTGTTGGTGGTGTAAAAGTGAATAGACGCCTACTGTTTACTTGCCTGTAGGCAGCAATGTCCGAGCTTGTTCCGTCGTAAGTCATCCAATCGTTGTGTATTATTTCGGTATCCATTGGTGTTCGCGTTCTCCACCCTGGGTGCTAAACTTGCGAGAGATGCGGTCAGTTAATTCCAATCCAAGCGGTATGTCTGAGTTTTTATAGACGACGTCTGCCTGTACCAAGCTCATCTCCTCTGCCTTTTAGAGCCGTCCGCATCGTTCTTCTCTTCTTCGAGATTATCCCAGTCACGAGCAGTAAGGCAGTACTTCTCTGGGGGCAAGTTGAGCCCCCACTTTGGAATGACAGGAGGAAGTGTTTTGGAGTTTCTCTCGTGCGCCAACTCCAACATTAGTTCCTTTGGAGGTGTAGGCTTGAACTGATAGTTCGTCTTTGCGGCAATTGCCAATCGTATGTCGTCAGTATTCACAGTATTGTTTGGATTTGCTCCACCCACAACATTACGGGTGTGATCGTTGTATGCGAGAGCATCCTTCAACACAGACGTGGTGTATCTGTGGGCAAAATCCATAAGTTGTAATGGAACATGGTCTTGGTAGTTCTGGATGCCTTGAGTAGCGAACATCAAGTGTAGAAGACGGACATCTCTAGGAACAACGGCCGATTCTGAGTTGCTTGAGGCCATGCCTCCAGTCATAGCATTGTTCAGCGACATTGGAGAAAACTGTTCCACCTTCACGAGTCAATGAAAATATATCTTTGGGGTCCCAAAACGAGTTCAAAGATGAATTTGGTAGAAGCTTTTATATGAGTAGCTTCGTTTCTCCAACCATACACTTTTCCACACTGGTGTATTGGGTGTAGTATGTTCTGTGGTCAAGCGGTGTTGTTTTTCTGTGGTTTATCTCTGTGAGAACGGAGATGTATGGATGTTGTATCAACTGGGACGCTCACTCACTCGGTCACTTATAACAGAGCAGTATTTTGCTGTATGGCATCTCTCCATAGAAATACAAGATACGACGAATCCTAATTTCAATAGCAGAGTTTTAGCCTTCCCTTAAACTTCGTAGACCCGGCTAAATCTCCACATCACCCGTCCACGCTCCCTGTGCACGTGACTACGGTGGCATGACCCGCTATTATCTCCAACCTATCTTCATACAAGTTAACGTCCACCCCCGTTTACTTTTCGCACTTACAAATGGGCTCACAATCGGGAGAGGTGATCGAGCGTCCTAGTGATTGGCAAGTGACGGCGCCAGTGGACGAGCACCGTGTTCTTCTTCCTTTCCGCGTCTTCTCGGAGCCGATCGAGGCCACCGGAGCGGCTCTCATCATTCTCAATACTCCCCTAGACGAAATTGACATCAGAACGCTTTGGAGCAAAACTGGACTTCACGTTTGCGCTGATGGAGCCGCCAACCGCCTCTATGATTATTTCCAACAAGAGGAGAGGGCGCAGTATATTCCAGACTATATCACTGGCGACTGTGATTCGCTCACAGACGAGGTGAAGCAGTATTACCAGGAGCACAACACTATTGTCATCCCTCAATACACCCAGTACTCTACTGACTTTATGAAATCAGTCAAATTGGTATCGATCTACAATAGCAATGGCAGGGCCCAATTGGATCAGCCAGTCGAGGAAAATGACGGTTTGGACGCATTGATCACGAAGTATACCGAAGTCACCCCAAGCACTGTTTATGTAGCGGGTGGGATCGACGGAAGATTCGATCAGACATTCCAGCTGATCAACCAGCTTTATATCATGAAGTGTGAGTTCCCCCAGTTGGAGGTGTACTTCATTACGGCCAGTGATTGCATCTTTTTGGTACCAAAGGGTAAGAATTTGATCAAGTACCCTAGCCGCAATGCATTCAACGATAAGGACCTCATGCCGGCCTGTGGTCTCTTGCCGTTTGGGGGCCAGGTTGTTCTCAACACAGAAGGTCTACAGTATGATGTATCCGATTGGAAGAGTTATGTCAGTGGGCCAGTGTCGTCTAATAACAGACTTGTGGGTGTGGATGGGTTTGTGGTAGAGACTACCGGTGACATTGTGATGAACGTGGAAGTGACACATCGACAACGCAAGTCGTCTACTTAATCGTGGCTGGTGGGTGATAGAATGAAATATAGAGAATTAATATGGGCATTACATAGATTCTACACGAACGCTAACTTCGCCTTGATGGATGTGAGTGGAGTAATTTCCCTTTTTATATTTCTTTTTTGTTACTTCTTTTCTTTTTTTGTTTTTCCACTCTATTATAAACATGGTGTGTGCGTTCCTGACAGTAAAGTTTCCCGCGACCACCCAATAGATTTGAGTGGGGCACATCGCTCAACACGAAAATATTCTCGGTACTCAGTATAGTATCTATCTTGAACAAGCGAAAACTCAAGATGATGAAGTTGGGTTTTTTTAGACAAGTGGGCCTTCTCGGTTCTAGAGCCCTCTCAACTGGTCTCAGAACTCCTCACACGCTTTTGA
Source organism: Clavispora phyllophila (assembly GCA_030674715.1). Lineage (NCBI taxonomy): Eukaryota > Fungi > Ascomycota > Pichiomycetes > Serinales > Metschnikowiaceae > Clavispora > Clavispora phyllophila. The sequence continues at coordinate 9,363 of JAKUAN010000009.1, forward strand.
CTTCTGCTCAGCCAGCACTGTTGCGCATTACACAGACCTTGGCAAAGATCCAATCCCTTCTGTTCCCCCAGCAGCAAGTGTGGGGCAGAACGCCCGTGTCACCTCTCATTTCTGAGGCTTTGGAAAAGGATGCTGAAGACAACACCTTATACATGGACTCTGTGTTGAGGAAAAGAAGACTTAAGATGAAAAAGCACAAGTTGAGAAAGAGAAGAAGAACACAGAGAGCGTTGAAGAAGAGATTGGGTAAGATATGATCGAGCCAAGTCCATTCCGTGGCTCTCTTTTGAGAGCTTTCCTTCCGCCGTGTACCACGGTGACTCTGTACATACATGAATATACCATTGGTGATTACATATTCGTAGAATTATCGTCGTTCTCAAAAGTTAGAAAACCGAGAATGTAAGACAGAACATCAGTATCACTCTCTGGATTTCTGGGTTCCAGCTTTCACTGGATTAACGGACCCAAGTGAGTTAACATATTTCGTTGTGTTCAGTCCCTCGACCTAAAAAGTCATTTTAGTACCACCTTTTTAGCAGCTTTAGCTGCTTTTTAGTCAATTTCTCGAGACTTTTCGGCAAATTTCTGAATTATAGCTTCGGACTTCCTTTCTTTCTTTCATTTCTTCATTTCCCTCGAATTTTCGATGAGTCAACGCTTGCTCGTGTGCATCAATAGTAAAATCGCGGACTCATGAAATTTATCTCTAGTAATGTCTACGATCACTTTTGTCACCGGTAACGCCAACAAGCTTAAAGAGGTTCTCCATATTTTGGGCGGCAATAACGACTCCAACAAAGTCGGAAGATTTACGATTGTCAACAAAAAGTTGGATATTGAGGAGATTCAAGGTACCATCGATGAGGTAACTATTCACAAGGCAAAGAGTGCCGCTGAGTTGATTGGCGGTCCAGTTTTGGTCGAAGATACATGTTTGGCTTTTACTGCTTTGAACGACTTGCCAGGCCCGTATATCAAATGGTTTGTTGCGGCTATTGGCCTCCAAGGTTTGGTTGATATGCTTTACAAGTTTGAAGATAAGGGAGCCAAGGCTGTATGTACTTTTGGATACTGTGAAGGCCCCGGCAAGGAAGTAGAATTATTCCAAGGAATCACTCAAGGTAATATTGTCGATAGCAGAGGACCTCAGCACTTTGGATGGGACTCCATCTTTGAGCCAGTTGGATATACCGAGACTTTTGCTGAGATGGACAAGGAAACGAAGAACACTATGTCTCACCGCTACAAGGCTTTGGAAATGGTGAAGAAGTTTTTGCTCGAGAATTAAGTTTTCATATTGTATAGATTATGGTAATAGAGGGACTCCCGCCTAACTGCTAAACAAGCTTTTCAACTTATGCACGAAACCCTTGCCCTTCTGAGACTTCTGCCCAGCGCTCACCACCGTATACAAGTTATTCTTGGAGCCTGTGCTACTTCCGCGCGACTTGGTGTTAGAGATGACATTACCAAACCCTCCACGGCCCACGGCGAAGGAGTTTGATGTGACTGTTTGTAATTTCTCTCCCTTTTCACCATCCACGTCCTGAAGTTTCCGCGTGAGTTCGGGGTCATCGTTGTTAACCATGTTCCCGTAGCCTCCACGTCCAGTTGTGAACTTGGAGGTTGTTAATGCAGGCGTGTTGGAGCCTTGTGGGACTAGCTTCGGAGAAGGGAGCTCATCGGATGCTTTAAAGTTCCCTGCGCCTCCTCGACCTGTAGAATAGTAGACTTGTTTGTTTTCATGCTTTGGCTCATGAGGAGCATGGCCGACCGAATCGGCGGAAACCATATTTCCTGCTCCACCTCTTCCAGTGGAGACCATTGTGTAAAAGTGCGGGGGGAAGGGGGTGGATGGTATATCGGAGAATGCTCAAAACGAGAAAAGCACGGTGTGATGTGAGGTGCCGTTATGCTTGAGAGCCATAAAAATCAACCAAAGAAAAAGGAAACCTGAGCGTTGACTCTGCTGTAAAAGAAGGATGTGCGGCTGGTACACAAATGCTTCTATCGGCCATGGCATTCCCCCCAACGCGAGCGGTGAATTGATTCGCACGTGACCATAGGTCATGGTGCCGCGTTGACGAGTCCCGGTACGGTACATAAACTTGGGTGAAGGGCGATTGAGAGCGATACGGACGGCGCCAAGTCCGATCGAGAGTCTCTCCCCCTCCCCTTATTCCCGAAACCGTAAGCCTCCCCTACCTAAACAAAGCGCAATCCAATGCAAAAAAAAATATTCCCCACCTACACTCCCGCCTGGGATAATATGTAAATGAGTGCGCCCCACGTATCTTCGAATTCAAACCATTCCTGTGGTGAGTTATTGCCTTGCGCTTGGCCGCTGGCCCAATCTCCAGTTACCACGTACATCCACGCACCTACTGCCTCCGCCTGGTTTTCGTGGTCGGTCAATAAGTGCGAATTGAGGCGATCCCGATTTTTCCAAGGGATTCTGCGCTGCCCACGCCGAGGCAGGGGCCGCCTCCTATTTTTCTTGTCTAACAGAGCGGTTCGTGTTATTACTGGCGAAGTCGGTGCTGGCGGGGCATGGGATATTGGCATAAATGCTTTTGAAGATGCCAAATTGACATTCAACAGCGAAGACGACGATTGGTGGGTGATGGCCCGAATTGTTTTCTGCTGTACCTCCATACTGGTGAGGTCAGGTATCTCTCTAGAGTTGATGGAAAGACTTGAAAGTGAGCGTCTCAAATATTTCCACGAAAATGGGTTGGTAGACATGAGCGAGGAAAAGGCAGGATTGGTCTTCTACGAAGCGAAAAAAAAGTGCCCCGGTACGTGTCTTATATTGCTGACCCAAATTGTCGGCCATTTTTTGCAGCCACTTTTGGGTCAGATTAATATAAAAGAGAGTGCGTCCCGGTTGCAATTATCGCACTGGCTGCGGTTGGCGAGAAAATGAGCTCTTTGGTGTGTTCCCCACAATAAATTTTGCACATGCATGTGCGGGCGAAAACCTAAATGGAAGAATTTCCTTTCCCTTTATGCAAGAACACCATTAGTGCTTCGTGCGGTTACAGAGAAAATTTGCTTTTTTTTGTTGCGCCTCCCCGGATATGCTCAGGCAACGCTCGGAAGTTTTGGGATTTTCTAACCCAAAGTGTTGCGTGACTGGCCCGTATGGGAGCACTATGGCGCACGTGACTCTATGTGCACCCTGTGCCTGCAGGTGATGACGCACTAAGCCCCTTATCTGACCGATTAAGCGTGGGGACGGTATAAGGTGCTCAGACTAAACACGTTTATACCAGCCCATGTGAGCTGCTTCGCCTATGTGTCACGGTCATGAACGATGTGGTACATGAGAGTCTATTTTAGGAAACTTGTTTCTGGGGCAGAATGGTGAGATCGGGTGCTGGATTGGCGTAAGTCTAACCGCTAGCAAATGCGAACGTGGGGCATGCTTCTGTGAAGAGCAAGCAAGATTGCGCAATCCAACCGCAAAGAAAGGGTCCATGTAACCAAAATGTTCTGAGTACAGGATAAATTTAACATAAAGAAGCAATCGTTTCCAAATTAGTGCATGAGCCTGGCAATAATACATTATTCAGGGGACTGGTGCAGGCCCCAGAGTTTTGGGCGGAACATAAATAGGATCCGTTTCTCACGTCGTCCACTACAGATTCAACGAAAAACTTAATCCCCAACAATGCAATTCTCCAAGATTATCGTTGCTGCTACTGTTGCCGCGTCTGTTCAAGCCGCCAACAACTCGAGCTCCTCTTCTAGTGGCCAAGCTGGTGCTTTGCAACCTGGAAATGCTCTCATTGGCGCAGGTATGGCTGTTGCTGGTGCCGCTGCATTGTTGTTGTAAGCTGACACTGCTTCCTTGGTATCATATTTTTTTCTCTTTCACTTTAATTACTTGGTACTACTTCTGCGGCTGATGCCATAACGAAATATTACTAATATACATTTTTTCATTGCTCCGTGTAGAGATGCCGATTATGGCGTCGCAATCCTGTGTCCGTAACCCTAGAAAACATCGGGCAATCTTTCAACAACATAGGAGTGTGCTCCCACGCTCATGATGGGGATACCCGGGACCTTTCTGATTCTTCTCTTCAAATCCGCATCGTTAGTGGCAACAATGTAACACTTGTGTTGAATCACCCGGTTGACAATACAGTCATCCGCATAGGTTCCACCGTGGGAGCAGCTGATTCTCTTGATTCTGGGATCTTTGGCCAACTTGAGGGCAATCCGATACTTGGGACCAAGCTTCTCCAATTCGGCCATGACACAATCAGTCACCAACGGTATACATTTGGCAAACAAACAGTCCATTAGACCACGGACCAAGTCAATTTTCTTTTGGATGGAAAAGTTAAAAAAATTAGTATCGATAATCACCTGGTATGGAGGTTTGATGGCTTGGTTGAACTGGAAGAATAATGCACTCGACACCTGTGGTACCGATCTCGAAAGTTCTGGGTCTGCTTTTTTCTGGGGCTCGGTGGCTTTCTTGATATCCTTAGGCTTGATTGCTCTCTTCATGAGAGCAAACTTCCTCGTCTTCTTGGCTTTTCCCATTGTTGGCGATGTAGTTGGCGATGTAGTAGACCCTCATCGCACAAATTCTCCCAGTGAAGAGAGCTGGGTTCGACACCCGTACACCACAGAATTTCAGCACCACGAAACTAACCACACATATGCACACCATTTGACGTTCTACTCTTGATAGGCTTACATCTTCAAACACCAGTACCAAATTAATATACATCTGCTTTATTATTAAATAGTTCAGTAAGAGAAATAGGTCGATGTGATTCCGGCCAGCGAAGTACCTATATAGCGGGTTTCCATTATTTATTCATTGTCCTCGGATTTCATCTCTCGTTTCCTTCTCTGCTGTTTCGTTCTCCTTGTCTTCCTTATCTTTCTCTTCCTTCTCTTTCTCTTCCTTCTCTTTCTCTTCCTTCTCTTTCTCTTCCTTATCTTTCGCTTCTTTCTCTTTCGCTTCTTTCTCTTTCGCTTCTTTCTCTTTCGCTTCTTTCTCTTTTGCTTCTTTCTCTTTTGCTTCTTTCTCTTTCGCTTCTTTCTCTTTCGCTTCCTTCTCTTTCACTTCCTTCTCTTTGGGATCTTCCGCTGTCTCTTTCGCTTTTGAGTTGGCAAGGTCTTCTTCCAATGACCAAATCAGCTGAGGGTCACTGATTCCGTCGCTATCGCGTTTCCAAGACAAAATCTTGTTCAGCTCGAAATCAAGTTCGTAAACACGCAAACGACGTTTGAAGTCCTTCTCGAGATGGGTCTCAGCATTTTCACCAGTAACTCCACCGTAACAAAGGAGAATCGTTTTTTCGCCTTCATTCCAGATGCAAGCATCGTTTTCGTGTTCGTGACCAACTCCCACGACCTTGTAATCATTGGCTTTTAAATCGGAAAGAATACCCTTGTCAATGGAGCCCCCTAAATAGTGCTTCTCGTTGTAGCTGCCAATCAATTTGAACTTGCCCTTTGGACGAAATTGGGGAAGTGGAAAATGCGTGAAAAGAAGCTTGTGGTACACTGGACCCTTCAATGCAGCGTTTGTTCTGTAAATGAAACTCGATTGAGTTGCATCAAGGCTTGCTTCCTTCGAGTCAAGGTATGTGATAAGAGCATCCGGCAGTTCAAGCTTAATCTTGTCCGGTTTACTTTTATCGACTACTTCTGTTTGTTCTTTCGAAGGCTTGTAAAAGATTTTCAAGTCACCATTGGTCAAACCATTCATCTTATGATCGAGTTCGTGGAATTGCTTGTTGTGGCAACCTGGTAAACTTGAGATGAAATTCAACATGCTAACCTGGGTTTCCAAGTTTGCCGATCTAATATCAGAGTTACCGAAAGTGAAAATGAACGGGATATTTGCTTTGAGGATTGGGGATAATGCCTTTAACACTGCAGATTCGAAGTGAACAATTTTAGACGTTTCAATCATGTCTCCGGTAATCACCACAAGCTGTACATCTTCTTCTTTTGCAAACGTATCCAGTATAAAGTTCAAAGTTGTAGCGTCGTATTTGCATTTGTCGCCCTCACAGACACTAGCATCGTGAGTGATGTGCAAATCGTTGAGCTGGACAATCTTAAACTTAGGGTTGACCGACACGAGGATTCCATCTTGCGAGAAGAAATCTTTTGTTGGTCGCATCTCAAGTTCTTCATTTGGCGAAATTCCAAGAAGAGACAATCTGGGGTCCATGGTTTGCTGCACGGGAAGATTAATGACGTCTTTCGAAAAGCTCCAGTGTGGCCGAGTGTCCATCAAGTCCTGGCGGCCGAATAGAAGATCAACATCACGTATTATCGGAATCGAAGGGTCGACTGCCTCTATGTAATTGATCCATAAGTGCACACCGCCGGTAGATTTGTGGGTCCACTTGGAGCCCTTGTACTTTGATTCTGGTACGTCTTTGGTGGACGTCGTGCGAATATCCACAATAAGTTTCTGGACCGCTATTCTTCTGTTGTAACTCACATACAAGTAATAGTTGAATAATGATGGCGACGAAGAAAAAAGGTTGATTTTTCGGGGCAACGCCAGCCATCTATCTAGTTTTCCTCCATGACATGAAAACCCTTTCACACATCGCCTGATGTCCACATCAACAACCACCTGTTGCGATCTGACAATACTGTCCAAAGTCCGATATTGAATGAAACCCCCCTCATCTTGGTAGATCGTGATTCCGTTTCTCGAGAGAGCATATATGAGCGAAGTAGTAAAGAAAGCGAATAGGAATGCAACCCTAATCTTTCGGTTGCGGATTAGGATGCTGATATTTTTGCGGAGACCCTGAAGCATCTGAGATGGAGGATGGAGCTTTACGCACAATAATCTGCAATAGCCACCAGATATCTGTCAGTGCTCGTAATTGAGGGTTTCTAAATAAATGCGTGCATTCACGCGCAGGCGCACAGCGTTGGTTTTATAATTCCTAGTGGGGTAAAAATAGTTGCCCTGTACAAAGATCTATTTGAAAAATATGGCACGATTGGGCTAAATGTTCTGTGCCGCCTCATGCTCGCCTTGCAAAAACTCCGTTTCCAATGGGGTTCTTCCTGCAGCTTTATCTTGGCACTTCACATGGCTCCTCACCTCACCCGATTTCAGATCGTCCACGTCATCTTCTGAAGTGCTCTTTACACCATCCAATGGGTCTGCATCTTCCACCACTTCTGTTTCGGATACCAAATCCTGAGAAGGAGCTCGCGCCTCATTCCTAGAGCCCACCGGCTCTTGGAAAGCAGATCTCGGTTGCGTTGCCCGGGCTAAGTTATGAGATTTTTCGTGTAGATTTGTCGCGCCGTAAATAAAAGTGACCGAGTTCAGCGCCTGGCGTGTCAAATTGTTTATATCGGATTGGATGTCTTCAAAATCCACAAACACCCCATCGTTCATCTCGACCCATTTATCTTCTTCTAGACGCATGTAATACTTGCGGTCAGAGCAAATTACACCTAAAAGATCGTACCGTTGTAAGTCTTCCACCGTGCTGATCACTCTTGTATAGCTGCCCAACTCATTTCCCGAGGCCAACTCTTGTAAACCTCGACCTACTTCGCGTTCTTTCAAACGAAGTGCTTCAAGTTCCTCGGCCAACTCGACTAAATCACCCGCGGACGACGAATCAATGGCGTCAATTGATTTTGCCGACTGGCGCAAAAGACTGTCTATGCGCTTCCCCTCAAAAATGGTCCAGTCCATTGTTAGTTTCCGCGACTTTTCGAGTTCCCCTTTAGCCAGTTGCATGTTTTCAACCTCTTTCCGTACCGCATCCGAAGCTTTGTCGCTGTAAATTTCTGGGTATACCAGCTCCTGTATCTCGAAGGGAATCGTAAATCCATGGTCGTCGCCAACTAAGTGGAATGTTACCACCGGGGCAACATCCTTGTACTTGACCACGCCAAATTTGGAGAAATTCTTCTGCCAAAACAACTCGTTCAACGTGTGGTAAAGTGTTGGTCGTCTGGTGTCAGTATAGACTTCAAGCACAGTGAGGTCTTTGACAATATCTTCCTCGGTGCTTTCCACCCAAGATCTGAGGACCAGAGCTAAGCCGGGGTGCAATTGCATCAATTGCTCATAAATGTTTAGAACTGCATCCTCGTCCATAAATTCGTCGCTGTCCACTGCAAGTTCTGTGAAAAATTTGTCTGCACTGATATACCATCTATTGCTTCTTTCAAAGTTTTGCACAAAGTAAATGATGTGCTGAAGCTCTCTTAAGGCTCCAGTTGCATCCTCCTCACTAAGAATTGTATCCGCAAAAGGCTGGTAGTTCGAAAGAATCATGAGCAACGATACCCAAATTTGGTAGTCGGGAGAACTAGCAACAATCACCGGGAACAAATGCCCTTCTCCTTTAATGTTAGGACCAAAGTCCTTGGCAGAAATTGAGCTCTCGCCATATTCTCCCTGCGATTCAGCGGGACTGTTTTCCTTGTCTCCACGATTGGTGCTATCCATAGAACCAACATCCTCTTCGTAGTTCATGGCATACTCGTTATAATACAAATCCCCCATTGCTGCCATCTCCATTGCCTCTCCTGAACCCGTTTGGGTCAAGAACTGTGGAATTTCCTGCGGGTTGCTTACTTGAACCTTTTGATCCACCTCGGGCTTACTTGGAAGTGGAGTCTCCGTGGCCTGTATTTCTTCCTCTCCAAATAGGAAAGCAATTGCTCTAGTTAAATCGTTTCCCGTTGATTTAAGTGCATTGACTGCCTGCTCATTAGAGAAGCCCATCTCTTGGAGCATCTGAACCTGTGATTCATTCTCCATCGTGTTGCAGTTGATTTCCCCAGTAATTGCAATAGTCAGGATTTGAGTAAGCACCCTGGTGTACTGATGCGAGGTACTTGGGCTCTATCATTGGTAGCATTAGTACGACCAATCCATTAATTGCTGGTGAATGGACCATGTAGGGTTATTTTAAGGGTAATACGGGATATGCTTCTTGTGGTGCCTCTCTTCATATATTTTGCAATTCAATATTTTTTACAAATGTGGTAACACCTGGATTTTGGTAGCATTGAGTCAGCAGAGCCTAGAAATATAAAATTGCTGGACTTGCCCTAATTCCTCGATTCAAAAATTAACAAACAGAACCCAAACAATGAACTGAGTACGTTCTTGGCGATATCATCAAACTTGAAATCCGATTAAATTAGTGGTGTTCGCTTTAGCCTTTCTTATCAGAGAGGATGTCGTGTGCATGCGAAAACACCAGTTCAGTCATCTCGAACAGGAAAAAAATTTATATTAATGTATCACCTTCGGTCGACGCTCGCACTGAAACTTCCGCTCCGAAGACTATCGATGTCTGTCAACACAATTACACAATCTTTGGCCTCTTTGGGTCTTAAACAAGAGCCCTCCTTTGAGGGTTCTAACCCTGAATACAATGTCGTCGATGTCATGAGAAACTACATCACCAACGAATTGCACAGCATTACCGGCATTGCAAAGGATATCATTTTCGTTGCGTTGGACTCTCCTTCTACTTTGGAAAAGGGTGACCTTCTCGTCCCTCTTCCACGTTTGAGACTCCCAAAGGGAACCGACTTCAAGACCAAGGCGTCTGAAATCGCTTCTGCTTTTAACAAGGGCGGTTACTTATCTGAGGTGAAGGCTGAAGGTCAATTTTTGCAATTCTTCTTCGACCAAAAGACCCTTTTCAACCTTGTTATCAAGGACTCTTTGACCAAAGGTACTGACTACGGTTACTTGCCATTGGGTGCCGGCAAGAAGGTTGTTATTGAATTCTCTTCCCCAAACATCGCCAAGCCTTTCCACGCTGGCCACTTGAGATCTACCATCATTGGTGGTTTCTTGTCCAACTTGTACGAAAAGGCCGGTTGGGATGTGACCAGAATCAACTACTTGGGTGACTGGGGAAAGCAATTCGGTTTATTGGCTGTTGGTTTTGAAAAGTACGGTGATGAGCAGAAATTGGCCACCGATCCTATCAATCACTTGTTCGACGTTTACGTGAAAGTCAACAAGGACATCACCGAGGAAGGTGACATTGAAGGTGGTACCAACGACAAAGCTAGACAATACTTCAAGAGAATGGAAAACGGCGATGAAGAAGCCTTGAAAGTGTGGAAAAAGTTCAGAGAATTGTCCATTGAGAAGTACATCGACACCTACTCCAGACTCAACATCAAGTACGATGTGTACTCTGGTGAGTCTCAAGTTTCTCAAAAATCCATGAAGGATGTCATTGAGTTGTTCAATCAAAGAGGATTGGTTCACGAAGACAGAGGAGCCAAGTTGATTGACTTGTCCAAGTTCAACAAAAAGTTGGGCAAGTGTCTCGTCGAAAAGTCTGACGGTACTTCATTGTACTTGACCAGAGATGTCGGTGAGGCCATGAAGCGTTACGAACAGTACAAGTTCGACAAGATGATCTACGTCATTGCATCTCAACAAGATTTGCACACCGCTCAATTCTTCGAGATCTTGAAGCAATTGGGTTTCGACTGGGCTAAGTCCTTGGAGCACGTGAACTTCGGTATGGTTCAAGGTATGTCCACCAGAAAGGGTACTGTGGTCTTCTTGGACAACATTTTGGAAGAGACCAAAGAGAAGATGCACGATGTGATGAAGAAGAACGAGGCTAAATACGCCCAAATCGAGGACCCAGAGAGGGTTGCTGACTTAATTGGTATTTCGGCTGTTATGATTCAAGACATGCAATCCAAGCGTATCAACAACTACGAGTTCAAGTGGGAGAGAATGCTCTCATTTGAAGGTGACACCGGTCCATACTTGCAATATGCTCATTCCCGTTTGTGCTCTGTGCAAAGAAAGGCTGCCATTTCTGAAGAAAAGTTGAAGAACGCAAACTATGACTTGTTGAGCGAGCCATGTGCTGCTCAATTGATCAGAGTGTTGGCTCAATACCCAGACACCATCAAGAAGGCCTTGAAGACCAGTGAGCCTTCTACGATCGTCACCTACTTGTTCAACTTGACCCATATTGTTTCCACTTGTTACGACATCTTGTGGGTTGCGGGACAAGAAGAAGAGTTGGCCACCGCTAGATTGGCATTGTATGCCGCTGCCAAGCAAGTCTTGTACAACGGTATGGTGTTGTTGGGTTTGACTCCGGTCGAAAGAATGTAATTGGATGCATATAGTGATTCAGATATCTAATATATAATACAGTTAGAATCGAAGGCGTACATTGAACTCTGGTTTGAGATAGGGCCCATGGCGTAAATAGCGTTACCCAGACGCACCCCAAACGATATATTTGCGTAACTAGATCGGACTCTGGTGGTGGTGATGAAATTCCTATGTGCACACCATTACAAAATACTTCTTACAAAACATTATCGTCAGAGCTAGTTTCTAACGTATCCGCGTCAAGATGAGTCAGTTGACCAGCGAAGCTTTACAGCTGAGGCTGGAGGTAACAGACGAAGATTTGAATACCACTCTCACTCAGTTGACACAGCTCAAAGTCTTCCAACTAAAAGAGCTATGCAAGTCCATAGGATTGACCCAAAAAGGCAAGAAACAAGACCTCATCGACAGGTTACACCAGTTTATCAGCAACTGCGCCAGAACAAGAGAGAGAGGCTCGTTGCTCCTTGCAGCTCGCACAATAGTGTTGAAGGTGTTGAATAATGACCCGGTTCCAAACTTCTCCAGTTTATGCAACGTTCTATCGACAGGTCTGATAGACAACCAACTGCTTGCAACCCTGATTGCAAGACTTCAAAATTCAGTGGCAACAGGTTCGGGACCAGGACAGAGAAAAGAGCATCTGCATAATGGCTTACACATGGCCACCTCTAACATGAGATCGTCTCATTCTACTCAGCTGTCTGCGTATTATCCAAAATACCAAGGACCTATGCTTCTTTTCCAAAGCACCATATTTTATACCCTACGAAGAATGGTTCATGGCTTCCCATATGTGATGACCGCTAGCATGGGGCGGAATGTCTGCAACGTGCCAGTTCACCTTGACAACGATGAGGTAAGCGCACTCCAGCTGTCAAGCACTGCAAAGGTGTATTTTTTCTGTGCCCTCTCTTCTACTCCTAATCCGAATCGCGCTGACATTCAGTTCCCCCCTATTGAAATCTACGTGGACGGTGTTAATACGAAGCAATACGTCAAAGGATTGAAAGGTAAAGCAGGAACTTGCCGACCAGCTGACTTAACGAGTTACATCAAAAATATCAATCGCCAGTTCACCATCAATATTGTCTACTCTGATGCGGCCGAACCATATATCGTCTATCTTTACATTGTTGATTCCCGTACACCGGAGGACATCACGAAGATGATTGTTGATTCACTGAACTTCATTCCTACGTCGATTACCAAGGAGATGATCAGGAGAGAGTATGAGCTGAACCAAGATGACGATATTGTTATGGCTACCTCGTCAATCTCCTTAAGGTGTCCTCTCAGTTATGCAAGAATGACATATCCCGTGAAGAGTATCCAATGTGATCACATCCAATGTTTTGATGCTCTCTCTTTTCTATCAATGCAAGAGAGGATTCCTTCTTGGATTTGCCCTGTTTGCTCTACAAAGATAAACCAACAGCTGTTGGCGCTATCAAAATATATGGAAGAGATTTTGCACTCGACATCGGAAGATGTGGATACCGTCATGTTGAATCCAGATGGATCTTGGACGGTGGCAGAGGAAGGCGCCGAAAATGCAGCACAGTCCAAAGAAAAAGCTTATTCAAAGCCTGATACTTCTATACCCACGACTTCAACAGAACCTGTCAACTCTGTTGATGATGCTATCGAAATTATATCCCTCGGTAGCGATAGCGAAGATGAACACGAAGAGGTTACAATTGGTGCTGCTCCACCAGAGCCACACACCAATAACACTTCCTTTGCTATGAGAAGATTTTCTGAAGAGCCTAGCAATTCTTTACCGATTATAACTCCTGCTGAAGGAACTACCACAAGCTCGGATGGCGTTTCTATTATGACTGCGGAATTAGTGGACCCAACGGCACATGATGGCACCCAACTGCAAGGGAATATCTTGGTTCGCCACGATACATCTATGACGCTTGAAAGTGCTGATGTGTCATCTGACGATGAGCCAATTCAAAGTTACGGTCGGAGAAGAAATCACATAATAGAAGATTCTGTCACGAATAGTGAAAGTCCCTCTTCTCATACAGCATTGAATGACATAGCGGCGGTGTTAACTCATGATGCGAGCATTTCAGTGCACGCAAACCCATCGAGCAATGACGTGGTTGTGACAAGAACTCTGCAATTATTGAATCCCCCAACCCACGAGGAAAGAGAACGCGAGAAAGTCACTAAGAGCACTCTGCACGAGGGGTCTGTTCCGGTTAGTGAAGCTGTTACTGATGTTTCTAGTGATTATTCATCGGGTATGAATAATCACCAGCCGACTCAAATGGAGAAAATACCGGAGGCAGAAAAAACCACAAGCCGTTTCCGTGATGTGCTCAATATGCCTCAGAGAGCAGAAAACTCAACACCACTATTACAACACGCCAGTTTAGCAATCGGAACTGCTGCGAATATTCCAGCTCAGGAAAATGCACAACAGGTCACATCAGGTTCGTTACCGCTTCCGAACAACAGACAGGAGGTCATCAGAAATGATTCCCGAATTAAAAATATTGCCGATTTGTCGAAAAGATCACTGAATCCAATTGTGGGCACAAATGCAGAGAACCAGGGAGCACCAGATCTATTGAGAGAACCTCATGTGTCAACCACGAACGGCGGTTCATCGAGGGCACAAGTGAATCATACTAACGACCCGGATGCAAATACGCAAGAAGGATCTATAATAAGCACAATCCAAAATATGTTCTCCCGCTCCGCATCCCCCCAACTGACAGCCACACAGCCACATGTTCTGGCTGCTGACGTGCTTCAAATCCAAAAAGATACTTCAGTTCCTCAGCAAATACCTGGCCAACAAATGGCGCCGCAAACTTCTCAGCTGCATAATTCTGACCGCAGCTCATCTAGTGATCATATCAAAAATGTTGGCTATGGCTATTCTGATGGATTGCACATACACAGAGATATTTCAACCGCTAGTCGGCAGATGACCGAGGCGCATACCCAGAATGGTCCTGTTCGTGCGACCTTTCATACTAATAATGGTCAAGTAGCTACGGGTCATCGACCCCTGACTTTGAGTGGCCCTTTGGGAAATGGTAACTCTGGCATTTCAAAAGCTGATGCTTACAGAAAAACGGTTCAGAACACATCGCAGCTCATTAGTTTGTATCGGCAAATGGAGGGTGTGAACAGCCAAGATCCGATGGAATCGCACGCTACAAGGAGGGCTCAGATAAGCACTGACGGCACAATTTCTTTCACACCAAGTATACCTGCAAGCACTTCAATACCTTCTGGTGTAGCTCATCAGTCGCAGAGAACGTCAAGCTGGAATACACATACCAGTTTGGCTTTGAGTCCTCATGAAGCCCGTACACGTTCTGTACCAACCATCCCCACCCACACCCAAGGATGGCTGGCAATACCTGGGGCCACACCACCTGGACCTGAAGTGACTGGAGTGAGGTATTCTCGATCCCCATTCGATGCTCTTCGCCAAGCCGAACAAGAAAAACAAAAGATTAGAGGTATTTTAGATATTGAAGTTGCTCATGATGTGATTCTACCGTGGAATTCCCCATCTCGGAGTGGAAAAGAGACCCCCAACGGAGGAAACGAAAATCACATAAACCAAAATTCATCTGTTCATACTCCAGCCCAGTTGAATGCGGGATCACGTTTGCTTTATAACCTGCCAACACTCAACCGAACTTCGTCGACTCCAGTAATGCCGAGAGCGAATGAAGAATTCTCAACGTCGTCTCCGATTGGTAAGAAGCGTTCCATATCCGGAAGCTCTCAACCAGAAAAAACTTGGAACAAACGGCTAAATAAACAGAAATTTAACCCTAGTGAAATCAATGCGGGTCAAGTCATTGAGCTCGACGATTAGGGCGGCTACCGTTGAGCAGGTATATATAGTACATTTATTGATGAGGGTTGCAACACACATGTAGTTACATGAATTCTTCTATTCTATTTTTTTCTTCTTTTTTTCTGCGTGTTTAAGAGCATCTATAGTACACTTGGGACGATCAGTTCGCCAGGAGGAGTCACACGATGTAAAAGATATCATCACATAGGACTTGGGCCCAAGTAATCCTCCTTTATACTTCCAATAGCATAAATCTCATTCACGTCTGTTCTCGTACCCACAATCTTCAATCTGACACGAGAGCCCTTTTCAATCGTTTCGTC
This sequence comes from Clavispora phyllophila, assembly GCA_030674715.1. Lineage (NCBI taxonomy): Eukaryota > Fungi > Ascomycota > Pichiomycetes > Serinales > Metschnikowiaceae > Clavispora > Clavispora phyllophila. The sequence continues at coordinate 24,673 of JAKUAN010000009.1, forward strand.
AGGACTAACATATGCTGGAGGATTTGCAGAGGGGTTGAACTTCATGTCCGACGAGATCAAGTGAGTACTGACAAAGACCGATAATGGGCCAACATCTGCGAAAAAACCCATCTTGTTGACAGTTGTGACAACGGCATCAACAACTTCACCCTTGAAAGGCTTCCACACCACTGCTCTGTATTTGACTTCGAATTCAGCCATGCCACTTCCGGGTATAATTCTGCCTCGACCAACGTCGATATTCATACAGTCCAAAACACACACAATGTAGCCAAACTGACCAGTGCATGTTCCCTCCACATCACTGAGCAACTTGTCTCGTAAATACTGGTCCATTTGAGGACCAAAGTAAGAAGGATGAAGCGTTAAGTTCAATGATAAGTCCTTTAAAAAGAACATGACGTCCACTTTGTATGCGAAGTTGGGGAATGAGGAAACGAGCCGGGGAGAAAGGGAGATACCAAGGCGCAGTAAAGCAAGAAAATAGGAGCGGAGATAAATCAATGATCAACACGGAAAAAGAGCTCGCCGGTAATGGATAAGGGTTAGTAGGATTGGATAGTTGTCGTACTGTCAACGTGAGACAAACATGGTGCTCGCGAAAAAAATATCCTATCCTGCACACAGCCAGCGCTAACTCCAAATTTTCACCACTCAGTTTCTGGGTTTAAGCACCGTTTCAGTACCTCATCCAACTCATGTCGCAAAGAATCGGTAATGCTACCACCGCTTTGACGCGAGTATGGCACCACGTTGATGTTTCCGCAGACAACAGAACTTTAGGTCGTTTGGCCGCTAGCATAGCCCTTACATTGCAAGGAAAACATAAGCCAACTTTCTCTCCTAACAGGGACCATGGCGACTATGTTGTGGTTACAAACTGCTCTCACTTGAAAGTCACAGGTAACAAGATGCAAGACAAGACGTATTGGTCTCACACCACCCGTCCTGGATCCTTGAAGTTGATCACCATGGAAACCATGATCGCTAACAAGGGTTATGGGGAGATCTTGAAGAGAGCCGTCAAGGGTATGATTCCTAAGAACAAGCTCAGACTTGCTAGACTCGACAGATTGTTGGTTTTCGATGGCGATGAGCACCCTTACAAGGAAAATTTGATCGCGTATGCCGACGAGACGAAGGAGATGAAGGCCAAGTTGGCCGAGTTGGAGAGAAAGGAATCACATATGGCTGACCTTCGTGCAAAGTACTTGCAACAATAAATAACGTGTACATAGGATTACCACAAATCGATATATTTTGCTTCTAGAAGGTCCCAACCCCGCCTCGAGCTGCGTTCCGTGGCTAATAGACCATGAGGGTTTGATGTGCGGTTCATGTTTCGATTATATATATTAACACCTAATTCTTATTTATAAAATTTTTACTTATCTTTTCTTTCATCGTAGTATAATGCAAACAATTAGCTCAACGTTCTAGACACGGACGCTAATCCCTGATCTTTCCGTGTACAATCTTGGAGAAATGTTCATAGCCATCAACTCTTGGAACAACAACTTGGCAGCGTAAGGAATGTGAATCTGGTAAATGTTGGTCTTGTTCTTACAAGATCTGCACTCAAATTGATTCTTCTTCAAATTTGCAATCACAGACATCAAACCACAGATTCCACAAACATGGACTCTGAAAGCATCTGACGCCTCCATCAATCTCTCTTTCAAAAAACCAGCGGCACCGTGCGCAATCATACAATCTCTTTCCATCTCACCGAAACGCAAACCACCATCTCTGGATCTACCTTCCACAGGTTGTCTGGTCAAGACTTGAACAGGACCTCTTGCTCTGGCGTGGATCTTGTCATCCACCATGTGCCTCAATCTCTGGTAATAAGTAGGACCAAAGAACACTTGGGCCATCAATTTTTTACCAGTGTGTCCATTGTACATCACCTCGAAACCTCTGGATTGGTAACCGTGCTCTCTCAACAACTTAGAAACAGCCTCAGCGGTGACATCAGTAAAAGGAGATGCATCACCTTCCAAACCGGACAAAGAAGAAACCTTTGACAACAAACACTCAATCAAGTGAGCGACTGTCATACGAGATGGAATGGCATGCGGGTTGATGATCAAATCTGGAACAATACCTTGCGCACTGAAAGGCATATCTTCGTGTCTGTAGGTAACACCAATAGTACCCTTTTGACCGTGTCTGGAGGCAAACTTGTCACCGATTTGAGGGATCTTGGTAGTTCTCATTCTGACCTTGACAAACTTAGCACCATCACCGTTTGTGGTCAACAACACTTGATCCACAATACCAGACTCAGTACTTCTTAATGGAGTCGAGGCATCTCTCTTGGTGTGGTACTGAGTTCTTTGACCCAATTCTTCAGTATCAGGCGGGATTGGCGTTGTCTTACCAATGATAATGTCTTCACCACTCACTCTCACACCTGGAGCGATCAATCCATCATCGTCCAACTTCTCGTAGGTACCGTGCTTCAAACGCAATGTATCGGATCTGGATGGCCTCTCAAAAGTCTCCAATGCCTTCATACCTTGTCTCTTCTCCAAATCCATGTAGGATCTAAAGAACAAAGATCTGAACAAACCTCTATCAATCGAGGATTGGTTCATAATCATGGAATCTTCTTGGTTATAACCCGAGTAACATGCAATCGCGACAACAGCATTTTGACCAGCAGGCAATTCACGGAACTTCAAGTACTCCATGGATCTGGTGGTGGCCAACGGCTTTTGTGGATAATACAAAATGTTAGCCATAGTGTCCATTCTAACCGAGTAGTTGGTCAAGAAAACACCCATAGCCTGCTTACCCATAGCAGATTGATATGTGTTACGAGGAGATTGATTGTGATCTGGGAACGGAATAATTGATGCAGCAACACCCAAGATCATCGAAGGGTGAATTTCACAATGTGTGAATGTGTGGGTAGACGAAGTGCTGGTAGGCTTAATTCTCTTTGCAGGGTCAAGCTCTTGCTCTTCCATTTGTAAACTCTTCTGTTGAGTTGCGGTTAAACTGCTCTTCGAAGCTTCCAAATCTTCTGGTGTCATTGCAATCATGATTGTTTCTTCTTCTTCTGCATCAACATATTCGACAACACCATCGTTCACCAAAGATGACCAGGTGTAAGCATTTTCTTGAGACTCTTCATCATATTCGTCGTACTCAGAATTCAACAATTTGTGAACGTGCTCCTTTTGCAAGACTAATTCACCCCTAGTTTCCGAGTCTTGATCATCATCGACAATGAACAATGGACGGTAAACACGGCCAGCGTCGGTAAAGATTTTGAATTCCATCTCTCTGATATCTCTGATAATGGAAACCTCAGGAGAGATATCACCCTTTCTTCTCAATCTTCTCATGGTATCGACCAATTGGGCCGGTTCTCTGTGAGTACCGACCCAAACACCATTGACAAAAACTCTAGTGCAGTCAGGAGAGTTGGATGGGACGTAGTCCTCCAATGGCTCCATACCCCATTCTTCCAAGAAGTATAAGATAGGTTCAGAAGCTGTACCCACAGAAATACAGGTCATCAAAGACAAATTCTTCACAAGACCACACGCTTGACCTTCGGGAGTTTCGGCAGGACACACAAGACCCCAATGTGTGTTGTGCAACTGTCTTGGCTTCGCAATCTTACCGTCACGACCAATAGGGGTATTCGTTCTTCTCAAGTGAGACAAGGTAGAGGAGTATGTGTAACGGTTCAACACTTGAGAAACACCCGCACGAGCACTCATGGCCTTCTTTTGTTCACCCCAGTTACCAGTAGCCAAGGAGTAACGCAAACCGTCTGTAATAGTTTGAGACTTGACAGCCAAAGTAAGGTTGAATTCCTTGTCATTTTCAACACACCTTTGCATGTAGTTGTAAATGTCTCTGGTCAATTTCTTAAACAAGAGACGGAACAAACTGGCCAACAAAGGACCGGCCAAGTCCAATCTCTTTTTACCGAAATGATCTCTGTCATCCGGCTCCTTTCTTTCCAAAGCACACAATAACAATCTGTTGACCATGTAACCCAAGAAAAATGCTTTTCTGGACTCAAATCCCGCTTCTTGTGTGATGTTTGGCAACAATTCCTTCTGTAAGATGTCCTTGGCATATTGAATACGCTTTTCTCTTCTAATACCCAAAACACCTCTTCTTCCAATAAAGTCAAGAGCAACTTCACGTTCTTGAATCACAAAACCTTCCTCCACACATGGCTTCAACATTTCCAACATTTGCCAGTCGTTAGTATCGTAACAGATATGTTCCAAGATATCGCCATCAGGGACAACACCAAGAGCTCTGAAGACAATGACAATAGGAATGTCTTCTTTAATGTAAGGCAAAGTGGCTTTAATGGTTCTTCCGGAGACGCCCTTGTCGTCTCTACCGTACAACTTGATTTGCATGGAGGAAATCAAACGAGAACCCTTCTCGAGAGCCGACCTGATTTCCGCCACGTGGGAGATTGGAGATGGAGCAGCTTTTTTGAAGACTTGCACGATGTTGGCTGCACTTCTTTCCTGAGCAATCAAAACCTTCTCCGAACCGTTGATGACGAAGTAACCACCCATATCGTAAGGACATTCCTTCAATTCGTAAAACTCATGCTCACCCAAATCACGCAACATACAAAACTTGGATCTCAACATGATGGGGACCTTACCCAAAAACACCTTGGACTGGGCTTCCTCGTTGTCCACCTTCTCCTCGATCCAATCAAGTTCGTTGCCCTTGCGAATTCTGTCATCAGAGGTGAACTTCTTCTTCGTCATGTCGACATACAATGGAGAGGAGTAGGTCAAGTTACGCAAACGAGCCTCTTGTGGGAACATTGGGTGAGTAGTACCGTCGCCTTCCGTTTGGGTGGGCTTGGAGATGTAGATTTTGCCAAAGGTGATTTCAAATCTCTTGTTTTCGTACTGGTCCTCGGAAGTGTGCTGAGCCGGCTGATCCAAAATCAAGTGAGAGTCCTCCCAAACAAGCTCCTGAATAGTGGATTCGATGAACTCGTCGAAAGAGTCCAACTGTTGAGACACCAAACCTTTCTCTTGAAAAAACGACGAGATGACAGTCCAGCAGTCCTCTGGAGTGATACTGCTGGAGTCATCTTCATCGTACAAGTACGGGTCATCAACTGGCTGGTCTTGCGACATTAGATTGGGGCGAAACAGTCAGTTGCGGGATATGTTGACAATGGCGCCTTCCACCATGAAAAAACCGTGTGCGAGCGTGGGTGGTTTGGTGGGGGCACGCCCGAGCGGAACGTGACAAAATTTTTTTTTTGGTGAGCCAAGCGTGAGAATTCAACCTCACTGTGCACCGGGAAATCACCACCATGGAGAAACTCACCAGGAGCTTGCGGAAGCTCACCGTGTCGACCAGATCGCTCCATCACAAGGCCAACCACAAAAAATACCCCAAGGTCAATATCCAGGATGTGGTGTTGGACAAGCCCAGATACGGTTTCAGAAGAGACAGAGCGCCATTGCTCTCGCAAACGGTTACCGATACCATGTTCCCTGCGTCGGAGATCAAGAAGCTATACATTGAGCACGGCAAGCCTGTGCCAATCAAGTTCAACACCAAGAGCGATGAGATCACCCGGAGAAACTACGAAAAGTTCCAGGAAGAGGTGGCCCTCGGGTTGCCTCACTTTAGAGTGGGTGAGAAGCAAGTGTACTTCCCCAAGGCCAGAGTGTGCTTGTTGCGTCCAAATGCCAAGCACACGCCGTACCAAGCTAAGTTCTTGGTCCCCAGAAACTTCAACAAGATGGACTTGAGAGATTACTTGTGGCACGTTTACGGTTTGAGAGCGTTGAACGTCACGGTTCAGTTGTTGCATGCTAAATTCACCCGTGGTATGGATGACCACGCCCGCTACAGAGCACCACAGTACAAGAAGATGACCATAGACATGGAGGAGCCGTTTATCTGGCCTCCAATGCCGGCGGAATTGGCCGAAACCGCTCGCAAGTTCAGAGAAGACCAAACAGAGGCCATGGGAATGTTGGCGGCCCAAGGCTCCAACAAGCTCAAACCCAACGACGCATTTGATGGCTTGTACAAAAAGCCCGACTCGGCTAACATCTTTGTATCGGCCAAATCCAAAAAGAGCTTGGGTGCAGTGGTGAGCGATCTCAACGCAAAGCAAGAGTCCAAGAGTGACCGTGCGTTGGTTGCCAACTTCTTGAAGTTATAAGAGAATCATGTGTTCTCGTATTTTCATGTACATAAATCAAACTATCATCGGCTATTACAATGTAACACTATATCTCAGAATTTATCCGAGTTTAAAAACAATATAAAGACAGAAAAGTCAGCCAGTCGATTATTAAAGCACTATCCATATCATGAAAACCCAATATATTTGGCTACCAGAGCCAGAAACGGGACGAAGAGTCTTTGGTAGCCTGTCGTTGAGTCAAACCTTCGGGCGCACCATTTTCACCTGCAGAAGTTGGAGAGTCAATCATATCATACTCATCGAGATCCGAAGATGCTTTGGAAACGTTTTGAGTGCCAGTCTCTCCCTTTTCCAATCCCAGCAGCATGAAGAATGACAACGGGTTACTTACCGCACTTGAAACTAATCCTGAAATTGTCCAAGGTCCGGATGTTTCACCAGACTTATTTCTCGTATTGGATATGACGCTTGTTACGGGAAGTACCAATGACTGCCAAATTCCGTTCAAAATTTGATCCGCGTTAACCATCTTTAGGCATTCCAACTTATCGTCCATAAACGGCTTTAACACCCGGGAAAAGACTAATCCACAACCCAGGGAAAAAAATTCGACCCACTTAGATTTAATCTGTGCCTCCAGCATAGCTGCCAGCTCGCGCGACAGTATATTAGTTAACACTATAGGGCTGATAAGCCACACACTGAAGCAGAATCTGAGTATGGAGTACAACGGAAAATTCGCCAAAAACAACACAGACTCCACAATACCGACACAGCCATTCACAATCCAGTATATCATCCACATTTGTACTGCCATTAGACGTGTACTCAATTCGTCTTCCTCCACAGGCGTCTCCGTGGTCATTTTCTTCAACATGGTGCCAACAGGTATAGTCACGCCACCAAATTGAAGAGAAAGAGCAGCGGATCGAGAAGCAAGACTCGAATAGCCATCAAAGGCCCGATAAGAAGCAATTATGGGGTAAACAATAGAAACCCCCCAGCTGTATGTTAGTGTCACGCCTTCGTAATAAATCGCATCCACAAAGCGAATAATTAGAAAGAATCAATCGCAAGTGATTTCGTCACCGCAAATAGATGGAAACGAAATATAATTTACCAGAAATTTATATTCTAAAAGAAACATACTTTAAAATGGAGAAGAGTCCGAACATTAGGAGATGTAGACGGTAGATAGTGCCCCACAAGAAGTGCGATAAGGAATTCTATTTCCTAGCGTGCCCTTACCATATTGAGCGTCGCATTGAACCCACTAATGCTAGTCTTGGAGAAGACTCTTACGATTGAAAGCAAAATCTCTTCCCTGACGACAAGAGCAGAATTTTACTTCATCAAATTTCTTTCACACATACCACTACAGAATGGTGGAAAGGCTCGTTATTCTAGTGTAACCACATTATATATAGTTTCTGACACGCCCTGCAAGTATATGCGAGGGGCCGAATCGCAAGCGGATAGACACCTTATTTCAAGCATTGCTCCAAGATTGAAAAGGGAATATCGGTTGAGAACCTCGAAATAATCAAAAGCTCACAGCGACATTCTCTTTCCTCTGGTGACTCTTACACAATTCACAATACAAGTTCTGCATGGAAGCAGGTGCCACAGACGCTAAATGTATCTTATATGGGGGCCGAATAGGCGATAAATCAAGGTGTGACTTAACACTGTTAAACAAATTGTTCAAATCTATCAATTCAGACTTTCTTTTGATATCAAGTCAAATGCAAATTGCTAGTGGTGCCGGTAGGTTAGCTAACTGTCCACATTGCCTCATGAAATCAATCACCGAAACGGAACAATACCCGAGCTACTGGTGCAGGATCGTTTGCGAAACTGCCTAACCACCGACTCGATTACAAATAAGCTTACTTCAACTCATTCCTTTTTTCCAACGAGTTATTTATTATGCCTCACCATTACCAGTACAACGTTACCATGTCCTGTTCTGGATGCTCTAGAGCAGTTGAGAAAGCTTTGGGTAGATTGGAGGGTGTCACCAAATCCGAGGTGGATTTGACAGCACAAACGGTGGATGTAATCACTGATGAGAGCTTGTCATACGACACTGTCTTAGCGGCTATCTCCAAGACTGGAAAGAAGGTCAATGATGGAAAGACTATTAACTAATTGACACCTCGTTTGCGTTGAAGATTCAGCTGTTACGAATCTCGATGATGTCCCCAATGCAGTTCTCTCTTAAATCACTTGGAACAAATACACTTTTTATGACTTGGATCAACTCGTCTGTAGAGAAGGCGTGTAATTCGCCCTGGTAAAAGTAACCCATTATCTCTTTGAGGTGATTGTTGAGTAATATGACGGCTTGAGTCAACTTGTTATAAGACGCAAGAGTAGTGAAATCCAGCCCGATTCTCAAGAGAATTTGTTCCTCAATGCTCTGCAAACCATTCAACACCTGGGTGAACTTCTCCGATTGAGACTCACTGATTTCTCTGCTTGTCATTATCTCTTCAAGTATCAAGTTGTTGGCAAAGTTCATTAACTCAATAATAAGTATCTTAAACATTTCCGAATTCGTATTCTCAAGATCTTGGGAAAACAAGTGGTCAATGAAGTTTTGGAATTGGTCGAGGCTGTTACTGATGGTGTGTAGATCTTCTTCACTAGACAGATCATCAATCTCGTAGTCGATTTTGGTCATAATGAGAGTGATCTTATCGAGAAATACTTGTTGCGTATGATTCCATTCTTGGTCTGCTGCTTGACTCAAATACTCGCTTGAAGTTTTCACTTTTTTCAAATCATTGAATAATAAGAACAGCTTCGAGAGATCTGGATATGAGATTGATGACAAGGCAGCAATTGTTTCCAAAATGTCTTGACAGTCACCATTGTTCGCTTCTTTGACAAATTTGGCTATTAATATACTCAATTTGAATGGGATTGGGCTGTACTTGAACGTTGCATTGAGTTCCTTTGTTGCAAGACTTTGCGAAGGTTTCCCTTCCTTGACTGGTTTAACTGATTTGGTAACCTTGCTAGTGGACTCTTCAGCGTCGTCGTCCCATTGATCATCCCAGTCATCCCAGTCATCTCCCTCATCATTGTCTTGCTTCTCGTCTGTACTCCAATTGTCAAAATCTCCATCTTCTGGTTTCTGCTCTTCGTCGGATTCCCAGCCACCCCAGTCATCTTCCACTTGCTCTTTCTCGATTGCCTTTGTTTCCTGAACGACATCCTTTAAATTTGCAAAGTGAGATTCAAAGTCTTCACTATTGAAGATTTCCCTGACTTCATTGATGTACTTATCGGTGACCCAGCCATTGTAAATGCTTTGTAAACCTTCATCCACTTTCTCCAAAGAGCTGAAAACGTTTCGGATGGGAACTGACCAATCAGTCTTAGCGAGAAGCTCTAATATTTCCATAAGCTCATCTGTTAGATGACCTTTGTTTCCCTTAAACATGCGGATATTTTCCGAAACCGTGAGAACTAGATCATTAGAGATTTTTGTTGAATAGTAGTTCTTGAAAGTTTGGTTGTCCAATACATTGATGAACAGAATGAAGGACCGCAAGGACTTAAAGTACAGACTTGAAAGAGATTTTCTTGAATGCGATGTCTCCGAGGCAATTAATCTGATTGATTGCAAATCTTCTTCTGTCTCAAGATAATAATTGGGTTTCTTGACAAGTTTATCCAAGATCTCCTTGTCCCACGCCACTTTGAGTTTACTGAATTCGTCAGCGATATCGCTTCTGGAAAAATATGACTCAATGTCAGAGGCCAATCGCACAAAGCGCTCTAAAGTTGCCGGGGATCCATTAGCTTGGATTTCCGTATTAATGACGTAGAGAAGCCGGTCCGTAGAAACTGGGAAAAACTCTAAGAACATACGCTTCAACTTCTGAAATAGTTTATCTGCCAAATCATTGTAGCATGTTTTGAGAGCGAAGATAATTTTCAAGTCTTTATTGTCCATTCCATCTATTCTGACCCGTAGTTTCTTTAAGTTTTGAAATATCGCATCGAGTTCATCCTGGTCGCAAACATATGTTTCACTACCACCAACCGGATCAAACGAGACATTGATTTCTTGAATAAGAGCTTTGATAAGCCAGAGAAAATTGAGCCTTTCACTCGCGTCCTCTACTTCTTGAAGCTGAGCATGTAGCTGGAAAAGTGTGAGGTTCAGCAAGTCAGCCGATTCGACATTCTCTTGTCTGAAGTTGACATCACGAACGATATCAACCGCTTCAGTTGAGTTGCACAAGTAATTAATTTGATCCGATGCACTTTTCAACGATGCCTGATTTGATGCCAATCTCAATGCAATGGACATCTCGCTTTGCGAACTTGGAAGTAGTAATTTATGGTGAGTATACCTTCCGCGCCCACCATACAGCTCACATTTGTCGAAGCATTTCGCATTTGTAGCCTTTATCTATTATCCGTCAATAAATATACACATATACATTCCTTAAATTATATCCTGATTAATATCATCATCTGTATACTCATCATCCTTATTCATTCGGTAGACCGACATGGCCATACTAGCAATGTTCAAAGTGGATAAGATCCATTCAGGCACTGGGAAGCTATAGAGCTCAATGATATTAAAGACCAAGTCCAAAAAGTCGCCCACAAGTTCAAATTTCAACATCATCTTATCGAATTGTAAATCTTTCAAGAGTTTTTCATACCGTTGGAAGACGCCGGTATCATTGTCAGTCGGCTTCCCCAAGAGTTTGGAGTTGGTGTTGCCCTTGAGAATGGCCAATTCACCTAAAACCTTCTTTTCCTTGCGCATAACATTTAGAAGTTGAGATACGGTCTTTCTAATCAAAAACACGAGAATGAGCACCCATAATCTATTGGTATGCTTGAGGAGGTTCAACAACAGCTTCGGGAATAACGGCATTTTGGAGAACAAGTGGAGATTGTCAAGCAAGCTTGCTAGAGCTTCCAACACTGCTATCAAAACAGTTTCAATCTTCTTGAATGTAATCCGTGTATGTGGTTTCGCTCTGCTGCTTCTAGTTTTAACCAGTGGTTTGGGAAGCGGAAACTTATAAAAAAGCGGCGGATATAATGGAGGTGGGGCAGAAGGAGATATGGAATGGAAGGAAGGAGATTTCAATTTCTCACTCTCTTGGCGGAGTTTGACTAACGCGTCGTATTTGTCCTTCGTTACCGTCAGATTTCCCTTCTGGTACTCTTTTTCGATTAGTAGGAAAAGGTTATGAGCAACGGTCTTTCTATCGTCCGTCAATGAAACCTTAGACGTGGTATTTGACAAATTCTCCGTTAGAACTGTGGTACCAGACATGATAGAAATAGCAGCAATGTATGCGCAGGCAATAAGTATTTAACAATGTGGAACGTGAACCCCACCTTCAACCGCGGTATATGCTCAAGTCGAAATTGATAAGCGCACCTCTTTTTTCCCCACAACTACTTTATCCGCATTAAATATCACATTGGTCAACAACTGCAGTAGCTTCCAGAATTTAGCATTTCCTTTCGCATGGTTCACTTGCTGAATGGTGAACTGGTCAATATCTTTATCGGAACAAGTGATAATATTGAATTCTTTATCGAACGTGAACTCATAAGACGCTAACTTGAGCGTCTGTGCACTCTCGCTGAATTGGAACGGCACTGGAATAAATTTTTCTAGTGAAGCATTCATATCACGGAGCCATTGGGCAAAAACTTGACGGGGCTCTTGCTCCACTTTTGGTTTGCTTTCGATCTCTTTCAACATTGTATCCAACCGCTTAAGACTAGCTTCAAGTGTATTGAGCATTCGGGTCTTGTCGTCTAGTTCAGCTTGTGCCTTTTCCACGCTATGTTCTAATTTTGATAACGTAAACACATCTTGATCTAATGCATTTGTAGCTATGCTGATCGCCTCGTTCAAACCAATATCTTCTGTGTCGATAATCTTCTTCAAATTGAACAATGTTTTGTGGTTCTCATTCTCGGGGACATTTAATAGCGTTTCCAATTCTTCTTGTAACGTATCTATATCCAGTAGAGTATTAGAAATATCCGAGTTTCGTGCTTCGAACGATCTGTTCAACGATATAACTTCCTCTGCCTGAACTTCACTGGTTTTAATTAGCGAGTACATTTCTGATTTAAGCTTCTTGAGTGCCGCTTTCTCTTTGGCATTTTGCGCCACGAGCTCTTCAACATCCTTTTGGGAGATAGCTTGGTCATTTGCCATGAGCATAAGGCGGAGAAACTTGTCTCGGGTTTCTTGTTCTAAGTACTGGAACTTTAGTTTGGATGAAAACTCTTTCAAGTGCGCCAACTCCTCTTTAACAGATGTGGGATCCGGAAAGTCGGAAATAGCATTCTGGGAAGTAGAATAATAGAGTGCCGATGCCGAATTAAGGGAAATATCTTGAGATACTTCTTTCAACTGGTTTTCGTACGCCATATCGGGTAGCTGATTTTGTGTTTACAACAGTTCGTGATATATACACACTCGATCAGATGCGAGGTGCGTTTTCATGTTTCAGTGATCACTTGATAAAAGTAGGCCAAGGCCGTGGTGATCAGAAGAGAGAGAAATATGCAATTCAAAGCCGGCTACAAAACTCGACAAGACTGTGATTAAAATCCGCTTTCATTCCTAACTTTACATAACTTCAAATTATAAATTTAAGCACCAACGTGTTTAAGCTGATCAAGTTGAGCGGTGAGTAGATCTGGCACCTCCACCGATTCAACCTCATCCACAGTTTTTGTGTTCTTGATTTTCTCCTTTTGCTCTTGAGCTTTCTTCTCACTTGGAGTCATGATGAAGTCGTTGAAGTTGATCTTAGAAGAAACCTTGCTGATGGACTCTTCCTCAGTCGCGGTTTCGTTCCATTCAGCCAATTCCTTTTGGTGTTCTCTCTCAATGGCAAACTTCACAGCCTCCAAAACATTCTCACAAGTGTGTTTTGGCTTGTACTTAGGCACAGTACCGTCCTTGTAAACACCGGTTTTAACAAGGATGGAGAACCACGAGTCGTCATGCGAGTTAGCAAATCTGATATCAGATTCTGGAGTATCACCTACAAAGTAGACAGTCGAAGCAGGAGGCATCTGCAAGGTAATCTTGTCTTGCAAGGACAATTCGCCTAGCTTTCCAATAGTGCCATCTTCGTCGTCGTCTTCGTAGTCACCTGACTCCAATTTGCTCTGGTTAATGAATTCTTCGCCGTCTTCATTGACCAAGATGTCAGCGTCGTTGGCATCGGGGTCATTGACGGACAACTTCTTCAAGTGCTCGTCCAACATTCCCTTTCTCCACTTACTCAACACTTTATTGGCAAATTTGAAAGTACCTGCCTGAGGCTTACCAAATCTGTGGACCTTCAACTCACGGCCAGTGTGCTCTCTGTACAAAGCGGCGATGGACACTTGCAACGCACCCATACCGTATCTGTTCAACTTATAGTTGGTTGCCCAAATGAAATCAGAGTGGGCAAAGTAGATTTCTGGACCTTCGTCAAAGGTCTTAGATTCGGTACCCATGACACCATTCTTGGATAAAAGCAATTCTAAAATGATTTGTTGATCAGCCGCCCAGTTTCTCGAGTCGGCAAAGACCAAAATAGCATCAATTGGGGTCTTGCCGAAATCAACTCCTGTTTTACAGCAGGCAATCTCCTCTTCGGTCAAGTCATGGTATGGGGAAACTGCAGGGTTCCACTTCAAAATATCTAAAGGAGTGAAAACATTCTTGAAGCCATAGGATTCGGCCACGTTTCGGCACACGTTCCCCACGCCTCCAACAACCAACACATTTTTGTAAAGAGGCACCAAATCTCTCATTGGCGTGTGGCCTTGGATGATCTGGTCGACGCGGATTTCCGTTTGTAATCTCTTGGACAAGTCCTCGGCTCTAACCAGCTCAGGCTTACCACCACCATTAGTGACATAGATAGAAGGAACCTTGATGTTGTACTTGTTGTCACCATTCAACATTCTGATTGCCTCCACGGCTTGGGGAATAGTGTCTGGACCTCTCAAGATGACACCATCGATATCGAAGCAGAAGGCATAGGACGCAACTCTTGGGTGGTCAATAACCGACTTCTTTTTTCTTTTGATGATTGACGAGTTTCTCGACAATTTGGCCAAGGAGTCCACTTTCTTCAAGTTCGCGTGACTTCCTTGTTTGCTTAACGAGGTTGAAGACGACAACTTGGTCAAGCCATTTTGCCATTGGTTCAAGTCGGACAAAGATAAAGAAGAGACGCGGTGCTTTCTGGTGGCCGGCGTCAATTCGTCAATCCCGTCATTATTAAGAAATGACTGATGAACAGGCTCGGAAGCGGCAGATATCTTGGATGGGGTAGTCATGGCAAATGCAGATTGAGGTAGGCGTAGAAGGTTCGGATTATAAAGCTATGGTCTTATTTTAAAAAAATAGAGACAAATGTCGGTTCGATTGGAAAAAAAAGACTATTAGCGATATTAGGGGAAGTCTCGGCCTAGCTCCACGTATTATAGCCACTATATATACCTGCAGCTTTGTCGTGGAAGGGAGCACTGTGGGTCCGGCATACGGTGCGCAGCCTGTAGGTAATACGCAACAGCAATCTTTACCCATGACCTTCGGAGGTGGTTGAAAGCAACTATTTCGCGATCGACATTATAGACGCGCCGTGCTTGACCACCATGCATCATACTACGCGTTTCGCCGGATTAATTATTGTTTGATTAACGTCTGATTTGGTCAATATAGCATTGGGCACGCTGGCCGACGACTCATTTTTATTATATGGCGCACCACACACTCCATTCAACCCCAAGTGGACGTGCATGACAATAGACGATGAAATCCTCCAGTGCAATTCTCGTCTTATTAGCGAGAGCTGCAACTGATCGTCACTGCTGCAGCCAAGATCCCATGCAATGGGACGATTTTCTGTACGTATACGTGTGTATGGGTCAGAAAATGTCGTGGCACCGCCGCTTCTCTCTTTTTTGGGACCCATGACGTAATGCACATTTTGGGAAATGCGGTCGCATTTCGCTCATGCTTCCGCATCCTTCCACGAGGTGAGACACCCATGACCTCACGCCTTAAGTTAGCTCCGTATGCAGCGATATGCGTAGTATTGCTGTTAGTCGTAAATCGAGGCCACTTTCCGACACCGCTTCCTCGAAGCTGCAGATGCTGCAGTACACAAGCCAGGCCCGCCTGATGTATGTTGGAGGCCAGACCCGAACGGTGGCGGAGGTACGGGTGTAATCTCTGACTATGGCCCACAAGTCACCACATCTGGAGGTTCCTCACCTCCGCAATTGTACCCTCGCGTTCGTGATGCAAAATGAAAATATTCTGATAGACCAGCTAGAAGATCAGCTTATAGATAATCCCGACGCTTCCACTACCAAGCAGTTGAATGAATCATCTTTGGACGAAGCGTTTCAAAAGAAACTCAATGGCAGAGCGAATCAACTAAATGGCAAATGGGGTCTGGTTGATCCAGGCTCCAATCTGGATTCTGGGGGATATGCATTCTTGGTGACGAAACCCATCTTGGATTACGAGTACTCTGATTTGGGTCCTTTACATCAAGAGCTCTCAGAGTGGTTTTCGCTGGGCGACTATGATCTTGTTAATTTACGTCAACTACCTGAATCTTGTCCTGGCGGCCTACCCGACAATCTTGATTTGGCGAGCCTTGATTTATGGACTCAATCTTCTGACCTAGATCGGGTCTTTTATTTTTCATTGGGGTCATTTGCTGACACCAAGGACGCGTCAGATCAAATCCAATCTATCATATCCCATTGTCAAGAACTAGTATCGCGAAACATCCACAGGCAGATCATTATCCTTACTATACGATATCTAGAAGAGTTTTGCCGGTTACCTCATTCAACGTCAGCCACAGGTTTCACGCAAACTTTGTGCGCTAATTATTTCAAAGCATTGACGATAGTGTATTATGTGGCTGTCGTCTCGCTCTACCACCCCATGCCACCCCAACTAATCAAGGATTTGGATGACCTAGACATCATGTCTAGCATCTTGCTGACAATTGAGTTATGGCATACTCACCTCAATCCGCACGTTCGTGTGAGATCCACACTCTTACTCTTCTGGAAGTTGATTTTGGTTGAGTTTGGAGATTCGAACCTACTCAAGAAAGTGGACAAATACCTCGTGGAAAAAAATGATGTGAAGAACAAGGATCGTAAGATGCCCCAAGATGTGAGATTGACATGTTCTCCTCTCGAGTTCTATACTTTCAAAGAGGACATTATGGACAAATACCCCTTTTGCGACGATAAGATAAACAGCCATTCATCGAAAGAAGTTTCGCCAGTGCCAAATGAATCCCCGATTTCTGAACCACTTCAACTAAACAATTCGTCGGATGATATCATATCTCGTCAAAAAGAATTCATGGCTTTCGATTCTTTTTCTGACTCATTGTCTAATTTTCTAGAGATCCCAAGACCAAACAAGTCGCACAGCATTATGGGACAATTACCAAGTCAAACATTACACATTGCGACTCCTGTCCCTTCTCCTCCTAGCACGCCATCTGATTTTATGTCAGGGGGAGAGAAGATTAGAAAAATGTATCATGTTAATCAAGGAATGCCATTCGTGTATCCCACAGATGGTTCGTCTCTACCTGAGGCAATTCATGAGGCAAATGAAATCATTCAAGACGCATTTTATGAGAGTTACTCAGCGAAAAGATTGTGGGAAGAGCGACAACGGTATATGCGCCAAGAGCGTGGAAATATCGATCAGTATTTGCCTATGCCCGAAGAGCAAGGACTAAATAATTTCTATGCTGATCAAACTGTCGAAGCACGGTGCCTTAACCGTGTGGAAAAGTTCTACAAAATGAATTTGTCCAAATTCAACTCCCTTGTTCAAACTTTGATAGGGGTAATCAAAAGTAATAAGTACGATGTCTTCCTCAAGGAGGTAGAGTTGGAGCTTGATCCTGAGACTTCCTTTTCTTCTAAGTATTCTGCAAGTGGCTCCCAATTAAATGACAAGGTTAAAAATACGATTCTTAGGGGCTTGGAGACATTGAGAGTAAAAGAAACAACATTGAAGGCATGCTCAGCAATAGCGATTCTTTTATTGCGTTGGCTAAAGGCTAGCCATGTGATAAAGTATTACTATTTCAGTTCTCTATTGTTCGACGCTCAGTTTCTTTCAGTTTTTGTTGATTTCCTTGGAAACAGTATGAACAACCCAGCTTTACAGGATTCAATCGAAAACTGTAAAGATTTGAGTCCTTATGATATCATCACTACTCACAATAAGTTGAGAAATCCAAATGTTGATATCCCCCAGTTTGATTTTTTCAATGTCTGTCATGGAGGTGTGGCTAAGTACGATGCTATAAAGCTTATCAACAAAACCAAAATATCTGATTTGCCTTCTACAATAGATGAAAACAATCAAAGCATCGTGCATATCACCGAATTCAACAAAAACTTTTGCTTCATTTTGTCCAATCTTTTGAATACGACCAACAAGATCTTGATAAAAAATATATCACAAAGAGTATTTGTCTTCAATGAGACCAAGCCTACGGATCTATTGAAGATAATATTGCTCAATTTCATTAATGATTCTCTCAAGCTACCAATTTTGAAAATCTTCAAAAAGTTAGCCCCTTACCAAGGCAGGAAGTGGAGAACCCTCAACATAGATATTGTGTCGCAAATCTATTTGAACCTTAAGCTATCTCTAAGAGATACCTGGTTGAGTGGTAAAGATTTGGAAAGCGACTTCAATAATTCTTTTGACCAAGAAATTGCTCTTCGGTCTTTGCTTCAATTTTACAATGTTCGAAACTATCCAGAACAAATGAAGTCTCTAGGTTATTCAATAACCACTGCTCTGTTTCCTACAGCAGAAAGCTATGCATGATCCTATTTTTTTACAAAAATAAAATTTTTTCTTGAAAGGAAGAAATCATAATTATACCGTACATATATGTGGATATATCGACTTATCAAATCCGTAATACAACGTTACGAACATTGTCTATATTTTGCTGGCCCAAACACACAGAGCCTATAAGCAATCGGGATCGTCGTGCGCGTTTCAATAAAATTTTCGAGTGAGAGTACCGGGGAAAATATGAAGCGTGAGAGCAATATACAACCAAATCATACACTCAAAATGGTCAAATTAACCCAAGTTGACGACGAAACTGCCACTCAGTTCGAGGCCACTGCCCCAGCTGCTTCCAAGCAATCTTTTTCCGACTCTGAATCCGACTCCGAGTCCGACTTTGAAGATGACCTCGATCTCGAAAACGAGACCATATATGACAGAATTGTTGCTTTGAAGGACATCATTCCTCCAAACCAAAGAAGCCAACTCTGTGCTGTTGTTGACACCGTTAAATCCGCTGCTAACACTACTTTGACCAGAGGTGGTGCTTTATTGTGGGGTGCTACCTCCTCCCTTTTGTTGTTGGGTGTTCCATTGTCTTTGGCGATCTTGGCCGAGACTCAATTGCAAGAGATGGAAAAGGAAATGTCCTTGCAAAAGTCTGCGCAAGAGGTTTTGGCTCCAGGTTCTGAGGGCGCTTTCGCTGAGAAGACTGCTTAGTTTGACTCGAGCTTTCTCTTTTTATTGCCACCCCACTGTTTGTTGATACGCACATAGGGGTTCACTTGCTCTATGCGCATGTAGCTGCTTTTTGGGAGTCAGTCCCATGACAAGCGCTATGAAACTGTCACGTATTTGATGACTTGTATATATAAGGAATGGTCAGACTAATAAAAGTTGACTTTATTTATTAGGGTAAGGTCGTAGTCTAAGAATTGCATAAGAGCTTCACACTTTCTTATGCTTGATCGACAATGCGTAGATATCTAAGAAGTTGGTGATTTCAGTGATGATTTCAGCCACAAACACGCCGTGTATACCAAAAGTAGCACCAACGCCTGTCCACATGAGAGCAGTAAGGGTAATGGCCCTGTCGTAGCCATAAATGTTAATCAAAATCTTGGCCACAACCAACTGGAGGATTGGCAAGAATGTTGGTGGTTGAAAGAATGGGAACTCCTGCAACGTCAAATGAGCCAAGATGATACGTCCAACGCAAAACGCAATTGTAAAGCCGATGGAAATCACGAGCGGGAATCCGTAAGTTGAAACAACCTCGGGGTAGTGGTAAATAAAGATTAAGATGGACATATAGTACCCAAAGAAAGGAATCAAACCGTTAGTGGAGTCGTGGATCTTAGTTTCCACGGTGTTGTCCAGTAACTTTCTGTCTGCCTTGTAATGGCAAGACACATTCTTCATGGCAGAAGAAATGTTGAAATACAACTGACCCAATCCACCAACAAGGTAAAAGACGGAGGTATAAATACTGTAAGTCGTAAGTCCAAATCCAAGAGAAGTCAAGTCCAAATCGAACAAATGCGCTTCCCAAATTCCAGGACCAAAAATTCCCGTGAGGACGTACAAAATGCAAATGATTAAGATACCTTCAACGGGTCCACTGAACTGAGATAAATAGAGGGTGTGGGTATGATACTCTTCCCATGTAGATGTATAGAAGTTGCACACAGCAGCAAGCTGAGCAGTAAACAACAACCAGCCGTAGCCCAATTGAAACACGGAGCCAAAGACCAAGACACCCAAAGTTGTGTTCACGGCATCAATTGAATGATCGAATAATTCACCCAATGGGCCACTTTGTCCGGTTCTTCTCGCATGGCAACCATCACATCCATCGAAAGTTTGGTACATGAAAAGACCAATAGCATAGAAGAAATAACACCAGCGAGGAGATGGCGTATTCAAATACGGGTCATAGTAGAAAACACATGCGAGATTGGCAAGAATCCAGCATAAGCCAAGCAATGTGATCACATTGGGAGCCATACTCAACGGGAAGACATTCACAAAGCTGTTCCACCATCTCTTCATAATATATCTCGAAATGAGGGAATGATCCTCCGAGGAATATTTGTAGAGCTTCAAGTTCTCAAGTTTGTTAGAAGGAATAAACAAACCCATATTGGTGCCAATGATCAAAAGAACTCGGGAGATAACAAACCAAACCACGCGAGCGCTTCGCGTGGAAGTGATCTCACGTGCAAAGATTTTTACGATCTTGATCAATCAATAATGAATTACCTTATACAGCATTGGTTAGTATCACTATTATTGCACTCTGAACAAACTTTTCCCGATAGTTGAAGAAAATTAGCATGGATGGTAGCTTTAAGTTTAATCTTTTAGGCGAGGCGAAATACGCTTTCTAACCGCAAGCTTTCGGTGTCGCAACTAAGAGAATACTCGAGGATGATGACGCGGGTCACTAAGATGATCCGGCACAATTCTGCACAAGATAATCGCCCTGCAACCCTATCCAAACTCTCTTTCTGATATAGCGGTCAAGAGTCCCCAAACTAGATACTTTCTGTCACGTTGCATTTGAGTATCTGTAATATAACCTGTTTCCTAATTGATATCCCTCCTTTGTTCAATTTAATTACGTTTGCTTTGCCAACATGAACCATCCAGATCAGCTTATGAATTTGAAAGTCAAGATTACCAACTTGTTGGATCAATCGCTCACGGCAACAATATATGGTTTTTCTTCCAATCATGATGTATTGGCTCTCAAGGTTACATCTCCTGCTGGTAACAGAAGCAATGGACCGAAGCGGGACGTTTTTAAGATCGTGAACACTTCCTTCATTAAATCACTTCAGGTGTTGCTGCCAATTCCCAAAAAAGGGCAAAGCCCTCTACCACACTTGACTAAGGTTGACATTAATTCTCTTCAGTCCAAGTTGAACAAGATCGTTGATAATAGAAAGCACAAATCCTCGTTGCATCACGCATCGGATGAAAAACATTTGACGCCAAAAAGGACTGAAATCAGCCCATTAGCATTGAAGATTTTCAACAGGTTATCCAGTAAACTAGGAGCCGAGAACGTTGAGTGGCATGGGAATGAATCCATTCTTGTTTTCAAAGAGATTGTTGTCTCTAAGCCGTTTGCCTTGAACAAAATCAGCCAATCCAAAAAATCACAGTCCTCAAAACACATTAATACCTTAAAAATTGCATTAAGAGACACATGGTTGGAAGTCGACAATAACAAAAGGGGCGGTTGAACTTCTTCCATCCGTATATATGTCTTTATCTATAGAATCATCTACAGCTACATTCACTATCGCCGGTAGTACTTTGGTCAATTCTTGGCTACCGATGCTCTCAGTAGTGATACATCCATTGAATATCTACCCTATCAAATAATTTTGCAATATTTTTCCACTGTGTACCATGAAACCCGTCAAAATCTTCCCATTTAATCACTTTTCGCCCAAATATGGATCTGTTCCCCGGGTGAGAAGGAAGCATTCTATTAACGGGACCAAGAGTTTCAAAGTACAAATTAAACCAAGCGTAAGCCAAGCAAATATGTCTCTCAATTGACAAGCGAAGATCTTTTCCAGACCTACCCATGGGAATATTGAATGCTAACTCATAGTACGAAGAAGATCCCGCATAGCTGGGAAGCTTGAGAGTTTTGCTGTATAATTCCCGTGTAACTAATCCCTGATCTTTGGTTGAATATGAAGATAGCTTAATTTTGCTTAATATCAATAGCAGAGTTGGCTTGAATATGGTTATTTTTGTTATTTGTGAAGCTGAGGTATCAAACGGCATAAGCTTACTCAGATTGTAGAGAACAAAGTTTTGTTGAAACTCAACTGATGCCTGAATAAACCGTTTCCAATACTCTAGGTACCTGATTTGGCTCTTAATAGAAACTCCGGGGCCAAATATTTTTCTCATGCGTCTTCGGGTGAAAATTGCAATTGTTTCCTCTACTGAAGCAAATATTCCTTTCTTCTTTGCCTCGTACATGAGATATGCACAGCAAATTGTTCCTGATCTTCCTTTTCCCTCTTTGCAATGAATAAGCGCCACATTTTTTGGTGAACTCACCAAGAACCTGTCAATTTCCTCTACAATTGTAAGAATCAACTCAATAGACGGAGGCAGATGATCAGGAAAGGGATGGTAGGTCCAATTGTTTTCTACTTTAGCAGGATCGTAGCCTGGCCCTTCTCCTCTTAGATTCCAAATATGCCAATGAAGGTTGTTTCCTGTCTTGTAAGACAGATTTAGATGATGAGTCACTTTCTCTACAGGAGATCGATATATGTTGGTAAGAACACCGTCCGATGGACCTGCTGCAACAATAATTCTTGGTGTGATGTACGAAAGATCTAGCAAGGAGTCTTCATCATTGTATGATTGCTTTGGTACTGAAACTACCGCTCTGATTAAATCTTTAGGCGACATCAATTAGCACAAAAAGGTGGGAATCACAAACGCGAAAAATACACAGTGGGTTAAATAGCCGCATTATCTCGCGAGATGTTAAGATACCGATAACTAATATATACAGAGAAAGCGGGATTGCAGCAGGCCATAAGCAACAAGCACATTCGTAGGTGAAGTTGAAAGAAGTTTTGTCCAGAAAACACCCATCCTCTAGTCTCTAGGATACTTTCCCGTCGTTCTTCCTCGGGTAACATCTTTGCGATTGAATCCCATGAATAAAGATGTAAATTCTGTCGATTCAAGACGCACTCCTTAGTAGGCGTGACTGTTCATGTATTCCTGGATCTTCTTGCTCAAAATTGGGTCCGCCTTAATTCTCACTTGCATTTTGGTGGCTTCAGCAAAAGAGGTGGCTTGAATCTTCTCTTCGATTGTTCTAGCCAAGTTAGAACCTTCTTCGAACAAACTGATTGCCTCTTCAGCCTTGTCGGATTGCAACTTAACTTGTGCAAGAGAAACTCTCGCGGTCTCAGACTTAGGGTCCAATTCACAGGCCTTGGTGAGCAATTCTTCGGCTTCAGGCAAACGATCTGGACCTTCTCTCGAGATCAACGAAGCTTTGTTAATCAATGGAACAGCACCAACGTTGAAAGTCTTCAAGGCTTCTTGCAATCTAGCAGCGATTTCGTATTGCTTGATAGCCTCCTTGATGTCACCATGATCAGCCAAAATTTCACCATAGTAGTTCAAAACCTCTGGAGAGGTGGCAAATTTCAATCTAGCTTCCTTAAACGCAGCTTCGGCCAGTTCAAAGTCGCCATTCTTGTAGGTGATACATGCCAATTGAATGTAAGCATAAAGATTTTCAGGGTTCAACTCCTTGGTCTTCAAGAAGTTCTCTTTAGCCTTAGTCAAATCGGAAGTAAGGTAGTACAATTGACCCAAGTGGTAGTATACGTCAGCGCTGTCTGGGCTCATCTTCTGGGCCGTTTCGAAGTCAGCAAGAGCTTCAGCAAAGCTAGCCTTGTCCGCGTTGATCAAAGCTCTCATAACAAAAGTTCTAGCTCTTGGCTTCAAGTCAATAGCCTTTTGAACGAGAAGAGCAGCTTCGATAGGGATGTTCTTCAAGAATTGCATAGTAGCAGCGTACTCCAAAGCAATAGAAGCCTTAGCAGCTTCTTCAGACTCGGGAGTTAAGTTATCAACTCCATAGGCCTCGACGGCTTGGTTCAAAAGAGTGTCGGCTCTCTCATATCCGTCCATGGTGTTTTCGTTAATAGCAGCCAACGCATCAAACAAGAACTTATCAGCACCAGTGCTCTCCTCGGAGATACCCTCTGGGGAAGTTTCAGTCACGTATGCGTTGAAGAAAGAGCCAGCGGTGGTGGCTGATGGCAACTCTGGTACTCTGTTCTTCAAGTTTTCCTCAACAATCTTCAAAGAGTGCTTCTGCAAAACCTTTTCCAAAGTCAGTTCCACAGACTTGGCTCCAAAGCCACCGTAAACAGTCAAAGAGGTCAAGTCAAACATGGCCTCTGGGTATTGTTCTAAAGCCTCGTAAGAGTTGGCACGACGCAAAATACACTTGATGTAGTCTGGCTTGATTTTGATGGCGGCAGTGGCATCCTTGATCACTTCCTCGTGTCTGTTCAAGGCGGCATAGCATGCGGATCTGTTGGAGTAGAACACGGTATCTTCCTTCAACTTCAAAGCAGCAGTGTAGAAGACAATGGCGTCCTCGAAGTTTTCGCGATTGTAGTTTTCGTTACCCGCTCTCTTCAAAGCAAGGGCCCACTCTTCTCTCTCTTTCTCGGTCAATTTTTCAATAGCCTCATCCAGGATCTGTGGGAAGCCCTTAGCATCAACTGGGTACGGAACCTTTTCTTCGGTCACAGCAGGACTGGTTTCGGATTTTGCATTTTCTTTAGCTCCATTAGCGTCCTTCGTTGACTTCTTCTTCTTTTTGGACTTCTTGGATTGCTTTCCTGAGTCGGGAACTGAAGGCACGTCCTTTTGTTGGAAATAGTAGTAAGCGCCAACGGCAGAAGCGCCGGCTAAAACCGATACAGCGATTGCTGCTTTGTTTCTAGCAAAAAAACTCGATTCCGACATTGTTACTTAAGTTAACTTGGATGCAAAAGTTGAACGAACGCAATTTAATGTTTCAAGTCCAATCTAGTTTACAACGCCTGTAGGGAGGAGGTTTTTTTCTTCTAGGATCTACCGAGCCAAATTTTCCCATTTTTTTCAGGTGCGGGTATGGAGGAACGGCAAAACGTGACACAAAACTGCATTTGCCCGATTGGCCTGCCTGGCCGCGTATGCAAATGGTTCCTCGACGCCTTTATTGCTGTAGATTTAACTTGCGCAAACAAGATGTAAAACATGTCAATTGTGCGTTGCTATAGATAAATATTCGGTATGTCCTTAACACTAATTCTGGCCTAAAAGATTTTCTAATAATAGACCTAAGGTTTTACCTACTGGGATATGTCCCTTAATACGTCATTGTATGAAGGCGGAGGCGCTTCAGCGTTAGCATCAAGAGATTGACCAGCTGAGATAGATTGTCCTTGTGAAGAATTGAAGTTGTCCACCCTTGAGCCCGCGTCAATATTGTAATTTTGCCTGGATTCGCTTTGAAAGAGGTGTTCACCCTTTTCGATACTACTGCGTCTCGCGGGTGAATTATGGGGGTTCCTCTCGGGCAATTGCGGTGGGTTATCGTCAATCTTTGTTGGCGAAATCGCTGAGTGCGGTTTCAATCCTGACAGGACGCGAATATCTGGGCAAACAATGGTAATTGATGCCAGGCTCCTGCTGTCTGTAGAGTTGTTTTCCACGGGCTCGCTAGAGATGGCTAACAGAACCACCAACTTGTAGCTTCTAGTAATATTGCAAATTTGGAACGCAGGGACGATATTCTTTGGCACGCGGCAATTCTCATAGAAGTGTCTTGGGATCTCCAACTCGTAAGAACTGGGCGATACGTAGTCATGGCTGGTGGTCGATGAGGAACTCATGCTGGTGGCATTGATAAGATCAAACTTCAAGTTATCGTAAACATTCTTGCACAATGGAATGCTTTCAGTCGATACTTCTTCGTGGATTTCTTTTCCGTACACTGCCTCGAGAACCGAGGTGGTCGTGATACTTTCCAACTCGATGGACAAACTTTGTACGTATACTACCCCAAGTCCATTAGAATCTTTACCCTTACCGTACTGTGACAATGAGAATGTGGCAGGGTCGTTTTCGCTAACAAAGTATAGCTTCAATGGAGGAGGCCGACCTGGTACAAAACTTGCACCCGCCTTGAGTCTGACTTCAAAACCATACGGTATTTGCTTCCTGCTGCTCGATTGCCTATTGAAATCACTTGATTGTGACTCGTTCCGACCGGTTCCAAAAATGGATCGGAAAAAGCCCTCCCTGGCTGGGACTTTTGGAAGGTCCTTGATGTTTTCCACATTAGGGGAATAGTTGCGATTTTGGAAAACAACCTCTCTCCTGAAGAAAGCTTCTTTGTGGGGGGTACTTTCATTGCGGTATGATTCGATGTCAAGGGGACGGAAATTGAATGGAACAGATTTCCTATAGTTTTGTTTGAGCAACGATGATCTTTTGCATGTAACCTTCACAAAGTAGTGAATGCTACACGAGCCTCCATCATGGTTGAATGTTGGGGGAAGAGGTGTTTCAACATGGTAAGAAACTTTTCGTAAGGCCTCCTCTTGTTTCTGCTCTTGCTGCCGGCGCAAATTTGGGTTATTGAAAGATTGAATGTAGCCAGCTGCCGAATTCTTCAAATGATCCACTCCAAAGTTTCCATTGTTCAACACGACACTTCTTGATTTCTTATTGATACTAGCAAGGTTGGAAAAGCCAGAGATACGGGTACAACCACTAGATCTGGGGAAACGGAGCTCAAAAGGATAGGTGTAAGTACCAGGGCCCAAAGTGAAGTCTTTACTTGAAGATACTTCACGAACGTTTTCAGGAGGAAACACAATGGCTGTTACATAAAGAAACTTGTGAGAATCATGGAGAATTTTATCCCTTGGTTTTCTGCTTTTTGGATCGGGAATCAACATCTGAGTAGAGGAGACTCCTTCTAACTTGACTTGGATGCAATTCAAGGATACTGACGTCGACGTTGACAATGTAACTTCGCCCCTCACGACGTCATCGTTAGTGAAATATTTCCGCTCACGTTGGTGGAGGCTGATTTTTACGTCCGCTCCCATGGTAATGTCAGCTGGGAATGTAAATTCAGTGTAGAAATTGCAATTTATGTAGGAACCTCGATCGAAGTAAAAGGCGCAGTGCGGTCATACACGGGAGAGAAGCTATGAAGGGCACCAATAACAAAAAGAAATGAGAATCTGGCCGAATTTCACTTCGAGTGTGTAAACGGTTCAATTGCCGTTTTTGGCGCATTGGGCCCGTACGGCCAGTGCTGATCCTTTATCTGGAGTGAAATTTGTATCTGTTGCGTCATAGCGCATTGCATCTATTTGTCTCACTAATCTCCTAAACGGGGCAGAATTGCAAACTCAAACAGTGTACGACACCAAAAAAATCCCAAGGGGAAAATTTCACAATAACCACCAACCCTGAAAACATAACCTACGATGCCAATTCCTCTGCACACAATGTCCCCTCTCAACCCACCCTGTTCATACTGCCTGTTGGGGTCAGTCAATTCAGGACAATCGCCGGGCCTGCACAGTAGCTGACTTGGAGGGCGGCCAAAAAAAATTGCCATTCTCTCTTCCACAAATGCTTGCCCGTCTTTGCAGAACTCAATTGCCTAAACAATCGGTACCTTTCTGCAACTTCCACCGCTCAATTTCCACATCCATCAGAATGTCTGCTCCTCAAACTACACAAATCGAAGTCTTGCAACAAGGTGATGGCAAGACCTTCCCACAAGTTGGTGACACCGTGACCATCCACTACACTGGTACCTTGGAGAATGGTAAGAAGTTCGACTCCTCGCGCGACAGAGGTAAGCCATTCCAATGTGCTATTGGTGTTGGCCAAGTGATCAAGGGTTGGGACACTGGCATTCCAAAGTTGTCTGTTGGCACCCAAGCCAAGTTGACTATCCCAGGCCACGAGGCTTACGGTCCAAGAGGTTTCCCAGGTTTGATTCCTCCTAACGCCACCTTGGTGTTCGACGTTGAGTTGTTGGGCGTTAACTAAACGATTTTTCAAGCTCTACCTATTTAGTCATAGCGTATACGTGCTAAATCTTCAAGACCAATTTCGTACCACTCGTCAAAACATGCTCATCAACGGGAAGGGTGGGCAAGCTCACTTTGTAGTTGACATCGAAAACGTGTAACCGTGGCAACACCGCCGGCGTTTCCTTAGATTCCCGATCGAGCGTTCCAACGTACTCTAATTTGAATTGACTGTACGGCAATACGGGGAACGGAGTTTGCTCAGGAGGAGCTACAGATTGCAAATCATCCATCTGCCAAACCATGCCTTCTGCCTTTGCTGCCGCTGTGTCCAATCCAGCAGTGAACGTTAATATTCTGGGAGTAGGGTTTTCAATGGTGTAGGTTAATCGGTAAGTGTCATTCTTCGCCTGCACTTGCATCAATACTCTAGGATCCTGTAACGGCAACAATAATTGTACTTCCTTGGGCTCAAATTTGTTGGTCACTTCTGATCCTCTGCGCTTCCAATCAAAAGTAAGCGCAGTAGAGATGTTCAAATTGCGGTGAGGGAAGCGATGTATGCTCTCGGTGGTAAAATACTGCGTTACCACACCGCTCTCTATCGTAGAGTCACCGGTTTTGGTAATAATAGCATCGGGGTTATCCGATTTGATCTCCACTCCAACCAGGGTCACCTCAATTTCTCCATCTTCAATTAACTTTAGGTAATCATCCATCAGCGCTTTGACAACCCAATCTCGCAGTGACAGGGGCATCGAAAAATACTTTTGCACCTCTTCGGATTCTAAATTAAGAATGAAAGGGTTCGGCATGGCCAAGTTTCCGTTGCTGTCACTAGCAGGGCCGATTGTGATCCTAGTTTTGAAAGGGGACAGAGCGATATAAAACCGATATTCATCCAAATCATATATCGCCTCAGCTCCAGATACTTCTCTAACAATAATTCTAGCGACCAAGACGGCGAATAATGGAGAATTCTCATCTTCAACGACACGCGGGCCTCTCACGCATATTTGTAACATTTTGGTACATTTATCTTCATCTGAGTTCAAAAACTCAAGAAGATTGAGCGGCTGATCATCCTTTAGTGATTCCCAATTGGTTTGAACTGTTAGATCATCCCGTCGTCCCAGACTCAGCTTAACATAACTTTGTAGCTCAATTGTAACAGAAGAGAAATGAAGTTTCTTTGCCAGAGATTTGTGGGAAATTATAAATGGAACGTTCAATTTCTCAAATGCAATTAGCAGTGGCGATGACATCTTGCGGACTAGCTTAATGTTTGGCTTATAAGGCCTCGCAAAAACCCTTGCGGCAGTCTGTGGCTCGGGCATTAGACTCTTAGTGACTAATGATCCGTCTGGTTCCAGTTGAATTATCTTCAACGATTGTTGAAGATCATTCCGTGATAACTCGTGAATATCTTTGTAAGTGTACTTGATATTCAGATCTTTCACCTTGATAGATAATTCCGACAAAACCTTCACAGATCTAATACCAAACCAACCAGAACACGTCACATCCTTTTCGAACTGAATCGTCTTCTTGATGTGAGACATCAGCCCCCCAAATACTGATTTGAAATCTTCATCTAATTCCACGGCCTCAAACTCGACATCATAGTCCTCACTGCCATGAAGAGTTACCTTCAGATCATCTGTCATGGTTATTTCAACTGACTTAACTATGTGCGTTTGTTCACATTCGGGGAACAAAAGGTCCAATGTTTCATTCTTTATAATCCTTCCCAAAGATAACTGCAACACGATTGTATCAAAAACATAGAACTCCTTCTTCAAGTTTTTGTTGAAGACAAGAACATCGACTTGAAAGCTAGATGGACCTGACTCTAGAACGATATCATACGGACCTTTCATGGAGATATTGGTTAGAAGATTTTCAAACCTCTTGTCCAATTGAAGAGAAAAAAGCCTTGGAATCCACTTTAAAACATTTTCAGTCTCTTCAAGCTTTTCAAAGGCAGTCACGATTTTCAAAAGGACCAACTGTTCTATAGATCCCCACTTCGTTGAGCCAGCTCTACTTAATGCTCGGGTGTAATGGTGAATTGCATCTTCGTCATTGCCAACTTTTCCGTATTCTTCAGCTATCTGCCAGTTTAAGAAGCATTGTAATCCATTGTTTTCATGAGCTACGGAAGAGCTATCCTCCAGTTGAAGGCGTTCTGCCATTTTCAATAGGTTTATTCTATGCATTTGCAAGCTTCGAAGATCGGGAAAAAAGGGAACGTATGACACCTCCGTCAAGCTTCTTGTCACAAGTTCCACTTTCGAAGCTGCTCGCATATAAAGCAAAGAAGGATCAGTGACAATTTGTGAATAAAAATTGTCGTGAAATGAGATACCTCCGTAGTAAACCAAGCCTTTGTAGTTATTTTTTGATCGTGGAGTTTTGGTATAATTCAAGTCTGTCAATGCTGTCTTTGGAAGGTAACACATGAGCTCAGCAAGCCACTGATATTGAATGGCCTCCCATACCTTCTGTTCAGTATCGGGTCTGAGACGCAATACATCTAAGACGTTGTCGATATGCGCCTTGTGCTTCCGCAAGGCAGCAACAGGCTCCTCAACAGAAAAATATCCTCTAATAAGGTGAATCGCAATAATATCGAGTAAAGAGCGATACTGCCTGTACAACTTAGAGTCGTGTGAGTTGATGGCGGGAGAGAAAAACACGTGTTCTAGATTCCTCATGAGGTCAATTAGTCCTTCATAGGCACGTTCTAGAACAGGAAGGCAGTGGTCCACACTATTGGGATGTATGAATTGTAGCAACACTGCTCGTTTTATTAAATTGCGCACCTCTAGAATCTTGGGTGTTAATTCAACTTTTGTATCAACTTCACGAGACGGGAGCGTGTAATACTTGCCATATCGTTGCCTGATTCGAGTTTCAGTTGCTGCATAGAATTCAACCGCCACTTGCTTCAAACTAGTTAGGATAGAAGTAACAAGCACATCACAATCTTTCTGGAAATTCCGTGGATTGGTATTGAGATAGAAAAGGCCATTGCTCTTGGATAACTCTGAAATCTGACGCAAGACCGTGACTCTATTGCTTTCCTCTTCAATATCCTTTCCCGAAGATACGATTAGGGCAACGTATCTAACTCCAAACTTAAGGTACTTTGATTTGAACGCAGCTAGAGTCGCACCAAGTTCACCATCAAGGCTTCGGTTAGAGTGCAATTGGTGTACTGAAATAACACAGAATGGTAACTTATTGATGTATTTGCAAAACCAATTCGAGGACAAAATTCCATTGGGGTAAAGATCAGATTCGGGGTTGAATGGCGAATCAATCGTATGAGAGCTGGTTCCTTTAGATTTACAGGAAGCAACTGACTTGTAAATAGCACTTTCCGACTCGAAATATCGAAGAATGAACTTGGTCTCCGGCAACCGATTCTTTAACATGGCATTGTCCCAAATTCCAGGGTGGATCCTATGCCGTTCAAAATTTAACTTCAATGAAGAGGAAACACCATCTTCCCCCAAATTAAGTGCAGCAAATGGAGCTAGTTGCTGAATCTGATTCAGATCATAATACTCCATAGCTATAAAGAGGCTGGTATCAAGTAGGTCCAACAGATCTTAGAGATACTGATGCTGGATGCAGGCCACTCACCCTAGCCAATAGTGGGTCAATTCTCCGTCTACGAAAACCGGAAGAGTTGGTCAGAGACCTCCTTTCTCCATAAATTCAGGTGCCATTTAGTTATCGTTTCTTAAAATGCCCATTTGTGCGTGATAAATCAAACACATTGGAACAGGAACGTTTTTAGGCTGAAGCTGTATAATCCGTTCTCATGGGCTCAAGAAAGGCGAAAATCTTTCTAGGCAAAACTTTGATATTATATATTCCATATTTCACCCCTGTTAGAGTCAAACTAAAGTAAAAATTTTGATTCTAGAGCGGTGTAGAGAGAATTTGAACTTTC
The DNA here is from genome assembly GCA_030674715.1 of Clavispora phyllophila. Lineage (NCBI taxonomy): Eukaryota > Fungi > Ascomycota > Pichiomycetes > Serinales > Metschnikowiaceae > Clavispora > Clavispora phyllophila. The sequence continues at coordinate 56,310 of JAKUAN010000009.1, forward strand.
CACATTATTGACCCGGTTCCTGCTACGGGACAATGTGCAGATCAATGGCAGATAAAAGTAATTTGTCAACTCATTGCAACCCACAAACATGTCTGATCCCATTAATGCCAACCCCACCATCATCGATGTGTCAAGTTTGCCTACTCGTCTCAACGAGACTAAGGCACACAAAGATCCTAAAGATGATTTGTTAGAGTTGGTCTCATCGCTTTCTCTTAGGCCTAGATATACTGTCCATCAATCGTCGACGGAAATGCCAGAACTTGAATCAGATAATGACTCCGAAACCACACACGACGAATTAGAGGAGGAAGAGGAAGAGGTGATTGATTCCCAAGAGATTTTTGACCTTATATCCTCCATTTCTGACCCAGAACACCCATTGACTTTGGCACAGCTTGCGGTGGTTAATCTCTCTGACATTAATGTCGTCCACGGAGAAAATAAAGAAACAGATATTTCCGAGGTGTTGATAAAGATCACACCAACCATCACTCACTGCTCCCTAGCAACCTTGATCGGTCTAGGTATCAGAGTGCGTTTGGAGAGATCATTGCCCCCAAGATTCCGCATTCGCATTCTAATCAAAGAGGGAACTCACCAATCAGAAAACCAAGTCAACAAACAATTAAACGATAAAGAACGAGTGGCAGCGGCGTGTGAAAACGACCAACTTCTCACTGTTATTCTGCAAATGTTGAGCACTTGCCAGTAATCGTATTTATATTGCGTCCCTACACTAAATTGGTGTTACACAAGGATAGGCCGAAAAATATTTACATTAAATATAAATAATCATTATTATCATTGCGGATCAAGTACTTGTAGATGTCCATACTCTATAATCATGTGAGACACGTCGATGATAACAAACTTGAACACCAGTGTCTTGATAAACTCCATTAGTTGCACTAAACTCGAATTTTGATTTCTTTGATTGAGGAACTTGATCATTTCCCGGGTTCGAGCTGCCAAATTCCGTAACTGGCAGTAATATTCATGCTTGTCCTTCGGGCTACCATATTGCCGAGATACTGAAATTTGAGAAGAACCTCTTCTTGTGTCGGGTAGTTCCGGAGCACTAGATCTACGCATACTTAGCGTAGTTGGACTCGCAATAGCCGGGTTTGTTGATGCGCTGGTTATCAGCGTAGCCAGCTCCCGCCTCTTCTTAATCTTGCTGTAAAGCCTCGATTTAGCAAGGAGGCCATTAGCGAGAGAGTAAGACGAATCACGGAGAGACGAGCCCAGTCCACCCGGGGCGTTACTAACAGGCAGGGTCACAGGAGGTGTTTGAGGGGGCGTATGGATTTTGTTTTCCTCATCAGGAGGTCCGATTTTAGAGTTAGGAAGAGCCAAGAAGGAAAACTTTCTTGTAGAAGATTTCAAGTCTCTTGAAAAGGACGACATCCTAATACGACTGCTTGATTTCAAGCTTGACGCATTGCTCGACAAACTAAACGATCGCAGATCGAGTACAGGGGTATGCCGCTTCTCAGATATGGGGGATTCCTCCTCAAGCGAAGTTTGATCTTCATCTATTTCGTTTAACGAATCAAACCGCAGTTCAGCTTCTGAATCGGATCTTGGAAACTCCAAAAAGTTACCGGCTTTGATCTGTTGTTGTAATAGATTGATGCTCGTCTCACGAAGCGGAGGCAGCTCGCCGTTTTGAATCGTTTCGAGGGCTTCATCAAGAAGAGCGTTCACCTCCTTCAAAATGTCAATTTTCATCTTAATAGAGACTATGCATAATTGAGACTGGAGCCACAAGTCCGGAGGAACAGCAATCTGAGGTAAAATCTCAACATTCTTCGTTTTCTTCTTTGTTTGCGGCTGACTGGCTTCAGGCGGCTCCAATATGTCACCGACATTCTTCAAATTTAATGCACGGCTCAAGAACATTTCGATAAAGGCATATTTCGTTGTTTCTAGCGGGACAGAAATTCCCAACGAGTCAAAATCACTAAAAAGGATGGTTCCATCATCTACCGAATCAACTGTTCGGCCGGCACTCATTGCCGGAGGTAGAGGGGATGTCATATTTCAATGGAATTGGCAGGGGAAAGGAAAAACAATTTTTGAATCAGGAGACGGTTTTATTTGGCAAGGTTGACAAAAGTGCAGCCGCGTCCATGACCTGGAGACGGAAAAGAAAAATGGAGAAGCAAATAGGAACCGCAACCGGAAAACGTAAAGTCAATCTAGTACCAAAAACGACGGCAAAATGAAATTCCCGCAATATCTTCCAGCACCGTCTTCAAATAGCTGCAATAATCAGGGGAGAAAAGTAAATAAAAGCCCTGCGACAGTTGTTAGGCGAGTTTATAGATATGTAGCCTTAACGCGTTTTTATGTACAGAAGCCGGCTGGCCATTCCAAATTAGCTTTTCCCGGGGCACAGAAAGACGTGCAGGATACTTGAGGTGACAGTATTTCCTCGGCTAGGGAGACATACTGTACTCATTATTATTATTATTGTTATTTTTGAATTTGGCTAGCACAAATAAAGCCGTTCCCCAAAAACGCAGCTATGTTTTCTCGAAGACCCAAATTCAAGTTCGAGCTCACCATCAATGATCTCTCCAACATTCCCTATACCTCCGGGCACTGCTATCTTGATATTCGAATCGGGGATGGCTCTCTGAGCGGTTTGATTGCTGCTCTTTCCCAGTTGAAGCTGGTACCCAAAAGTGGAACCGAGTCGGCAGATCTGAGCAGCTCAGGAGCAAGTCAATCATCCAGCTCCAAGGGAATCCATGTCCATACTTCGCTCCGAAAAATCCACAACTTCAAGAGTAGTTTCAACTATAAGGTGTCCTGCAATCTTCGGTTTTCAGTGAAAAAGAGAGACAACATGATTGGCGACAAGTACCTCACAATCGTAGTGATGTATGCCCCGGAAAAGAAATCGAGATCCGACAGGAATGGCACGGAGTTGGGCCGGGTGAAACTTAACTTGGCCGAGTATCTCAACTTTAGAGAACCCTTATCTTCGAAATATCTTTTGCAAGAATCGAAAGTCAATTCTATTTTGAGTCTTACTACCTACTTGGAGGAGCTCCCGGCAGAGTTCGACTTCCATACTCTGCTTCATATTGAGGACTCAAAACACTCCACTTCATCGTCAAGTGGCAGCTTTTCTAAATCCACCAAGCTGTCGACCCGTTCGTTCACGGTTCCCCAATTTCAATCCACCGGAGTATTTGGCGGTCTTGATCGGGTCATTAACTCCCAACCATCTGTTAATGGACTGAAACCCGCTCCAAGCGACGAGCATACAAATACCAAAGATTCGTCATCAAAAGAAGTACCCAAGAATGGATCCCAGCAGGATTCCGATGTTCCTTCCTTCACAGTCCACTCTTTCGACAATGTTATTGTTGACCCGCTAGTCAGCGGGTTGTATAAGAAAGTTTTGGAGAGTACATGGGACCCAGAGCTCCAGAATTTACTTAAATTTACGCCGGAGAAAATCATCGACGATATCTTCAATTCGAAGGATTCCGAATACACGGACAAAACAAAGGGGGATATTAAAGATTTCGATAATATGGACGACGACTCGGATGATTACTATAAAGACACTAAAGGACTCATAAACGAAGCTAGGTATAGAGAGGACCTCCGAAGTTGGAAAGTGTCTTGGTCATGAGCTACTCATCGCTACTATTGTTTCACTTTGGCTACGGCCACAGCTGTTGCAGCCCGTTCATGGTCCTCTCTAAGACTCCGTTGGAAGCTTCTCGCACCCGAACAGTAAATCGGCTTAGTTGTTCTTTTGCTCTGGATAAGGTAGGCGAGCGACTTAACTTTTGCACATGAGCTTCGAACAATGTCCTGGCTTTTTCTGTTGTATCGTCTAAATCTTTGCTTGACCGGTTATTGACGTCCTTTGAATGGTTTGAAATTGGCCGACAGTGTCCTGGCCGGGTTGAGGTGTAGGTGTATTCTCTTTTTAATGCGGAAGATACATAGGGAATCACCTTGCAGAATTTGCAGTTAGAAAATGGATTTGTACGACCGGATGAGCAAACACACTTATCAGATCTTGTATCTAAGACACCTTTGAACATGCCTCTTGGAACATGACGATATACTTTGCGGCGGTTTGTGTCTCTAGCAATGTTCTCGTCAATTGTACCAATGGTCGATGGAGGCTTACTTTTAGTCTGTTTAAGGCTGGTCAAAGCAAGTCTTGTGGTCATTTTAGCAAGGTAGTATAAGCCACAATAAATATGGGTAAGGCTGAAAAGGCTGAACCGATTACAAAACTTGAGAGTAAAGGTGGTTGGTTTTGTGGAACCTCAGCCCGCATATTCACAGTCACATCCTCCTACAGGCACAAACTTCTGATAACCAACTCATGTGGCTTGTATGCATCATTATTAACTGATTTACTGCTCAAGAAAAAAAAATTGAAAAATTTTAACGTTTCATCTAACTTGTTCATCGATCCTCAGATCATACATCCCTCGTTCCGGTAATCATCAAATGCATCACTTCTCAGAAGTTCTCACCAACATCACGGTGTGAAGTCACCAACAACTAAAAACCAGATAATATAATACCTCAGGTTATCTAGTTAAACGCTCTTCTGCCATTTCCGTTACCCCTGTTGTTGAAATGACGGTTGCCGTCGCGATTATCACGGTTATCACGGCTATCGCGACCTCCGTCGTTGAAGTTTCTTCTCTGGAATCCTCCTCTTCTCTTTTGGTTTCTGTTTCTTTGCTCCATGTTCAACATATTTTGTTCCTTGGCGTGGTCCATTACCTATTGGTTAGTAAAATAGTTCGCAAACGCAGTGTAGAAAATGGAAAACATACCAGCTCCGGCAATCTGAGAAATTTTATATGAATACCACGGATGTAGATTTCCTCCATCTTGTTAAACTTTTCTCCTTTGTTATAGTTGTAAACGACGTCCAGCAAGGTCAAGTTCATCCAAGAGTCACAGTTGGACAATTTACCAAGGACAGTCTCCCCATTTTTCAATTCAACAAGTATTTCTTGGTTTTTAATGCTGGTTAGCATAAATAAGGGCAACTAAAATAAGTTAGCATTTTGAAAATAGAAGGTCAGGTTACTATTAAGCACATACCATGTTTAAAGGGTTTAATGCTGAAAAGGTTTGGGTATGGTGATAATGTGACGACTCCTCAGAACTCGATCATCACACGACCTTTGGAGATTCTCTGGCCGCGATATATAACCGCCGCATCACCAAATGCGAATATCGTAATTTCATTTCACATAACAAGATTTCTTTCCCGGGGGTCTGAAACCTGCCAAATAATAGCAATTCCAGTTCTAGCCTATGTAAGAGACGTCATTGCTAAAAACTGTAAAAAAAAAAAGTTAAGAAAGTGGGTGCAATTACAAATAGGCAAACTAAATTATGTATTTTATCAGTAAAATATGTTAGAAATCATTTTTGAAAAAGAGAATAAAAACAAGAAAATCTGCTTTACTCATCCTGTGGTGGAGCAGAAGTACCTCTCAAGGTCAATGGATAATGGTTGTCTTCTTCATCATCATCGTTTTCACCAAGCATGAAACCGGCGTAATCATCGGTGTTCAAGCCTTGCGCAGCCTCTTGCAAAGAGCCCAAATCGCCAGGAGTCATCAAACCAATCTTTCCTCTAGGAGAACCAGGAACGGATAATGGTCTGGTCAACTTCAAGTTCAGAGTGTTTTGGAATGGGTTCGCTCCATTTTGGAATCTATCAGGATAAGCTCTCTTCAAAGACAACTGTCTGGCCTTGATATATTCAAGACCCATTCTCTTCCAGTCCAACAAGTCAGACAATCGCTCAGTTCTATTTCTCTGGTTGATTCTCTGTCTTCTGGTCTTCTGGGTGAAATCGAACATGCAGTCAACCAATTGGTTGATCGATTCATCAACCGACTTCTCCCTTCTATCAACAATGTAGATACCATAATCGCTGGTGTTCTCAATCAAGTCCTCCATGTAGCAACCAAAGCCGGACAAGTTTGTGGTAATGGATGGAACACCCATAACGGTACACTCAGCAGGAGTGTAGCCCCACGGTTCGTAGTAAGATGGGAAAACACCCAAGTGGCAACCTCTAACAAACTCTTCGTAGTCCAATGGCAAGATAGGGTTGTTCGAGTTGAGGAACTCGGGGTGGAAAATGATCTTAACCCTGTCCTCCGGCTTGTTGAACAACTGAACTCTTCTGATATGAGTCAAAACTGGGTCAGTAGCGTCATTAGTCATGTTGTGAGTGACGATAGGTGGCAAACCATCTCTCTTTAATGCGAAAATTCTTCTCTTCAACAACACACGGTCAGCAGGCTTAATCAAGTCATCGATAGAAGGCACTTCACTGCCGTTAGCATTTTGGACACTGTTGCTGTTAGGGAATCTGGCACAGTGTTCAAACAAGCGCTCGCCAATCTTCTTTTGCACTTCAGCAATAGTGTTTTCCAATTGCTTCACCACGGCTTGACCCTTCAATGTCTCCACAGTGTAAGAGTTGATCTTACCGGGCATAATGATGAATGCAACGACAGTCATCTTGGAATTGGCCTGTTTCAATCTGTGGTTCAATCTGGCTAAGGACTCGATGAAGAAATCGGCACCCTTGTTTCTGAACTCGTATCTACCAGCAATGAAGAAGTAGAGGGTGTTGTCCAACTCAAAGTCGTAGTTACCGTAGAAGTGGCCTTTGACAAACTCGTTGATCTTGTCCTTCAGGAGCGCGTGCAAGTTTTGGAACTCGTGCACCGCCGAGAACTTCACCACGTTCAAACCGTTGGGCAAAACACCATCAGGCTTTCTCTTCAACAAGTGCTCGGACTCATACGCGGTGATGTGCGACACGGTGGTGAAGACATCGGCCGAGTGTGTAGCCGAGCGCTCAATACAGTAACGATGGTAAATGCCTCTCTTCCCCGCTTCTGCATCGACATCGAAGTTCTTCAAGTTGTTGTAGAAGTCGGTGGAGCCGGCACACAAGTATCTGCCGAGCAAAGTGGCATGTGTGGTGAAGATGGTGGTGACGTCAATTCTTCTCTTTCTGCAGAGAGGCAACGCCACGCCCGCCAACCACTCGTGGCAGTGACAAATGACAGCACGCTCGCGGTCCACGTACACCAACTCGCCCAAAAACCATGCCACGATGTAACCCAAAAGAATGGCGTCGTTGGATTCGTGGTCGTGGTCAGGGGTGGGGATTCCGGCAATATTCCACAAGTCTGCTTTCCACTCGTTAAGCATATAGTCGGCGGAGTGGATGTCGAAGAGCAACACCCGAGGCGCGCCCTCAATCAACCATCTTCCGTACAACCACTTGATGCCGCGCTCACTCATGGCATCCAACGCGGACTTGACGTGGGGGTCGCTCAATGGGATTTCCTCGACCTCGATTTGGGCGCTCTCGTAGTTCAACGGACCAATCAAGGTGTAGCGCTCCTTGTACTCCGAAACTGTGATGGGAGCTTTCGACTTGAGCACCGAGTAGATGCCTCCGACCTTGTGGGCCACCTCTGTAGCCACCTCAAAGAGGAGATGGTTTTGAATGTCTCTTGTCATTGGAGAAAGAGTTGCGGGGGGTTAGGATCGCGGCGGGTGAAGCAACAGGAACAGGCAAAGAGAAGGCGAATTTCACACAGAAAAAGAAAACTGGTTGATACCCCGGAAGAATGGACGGATACTCCAGAGAAATAGTGGGGTGTCAGGCCTAATAAATGGCGCCCTTGGCCCATGCAGGCGGGAGTAAAATGTCGGGGTCAGGTGTGGAGGTACAATCAGATAAGAGACCGACTTTTTGCGCCTCGACAATTGCCCCGCAACTGCAACCGTCATCCGGCTTGCTTCTTGTGGCCGAGACTCTCTGCTTGACATTGCTTTTGCCCGGAAAAACTGTGCGTGCAATGTCGGTTGTAGTTTGTGTTGGCCTTGTTTCTTCTCCAAACTCATGTAATGTGGAGGAATTGCATGCATGGAAGGTACATGGGCCCCGAATGGGAATCGCAAATAACCAGCCCACAACCAGATCGCGCTATTGTGCACCAGCGAAGCCCATTTCGCAGTCACGACACCCGGAAGTTCCAGATTTCTTTCCGTTTGGAACACTCTTTTTCTCTCTGTGTTCTTCTCTCCCGCTTTTGTTCTTTTCTGCCACGTCAACAGTTTGCCCATGGTGGTTCCCCAGGCCCAAATCAGAGGGGTATGCGGGGTCGCGGAGGGGGCGCGAAGTCAAAGAGGTTTTCGATTCCTGCAGTTTCCGTGACCCGGTGGGTTAAGCGGCTGTGCGCAATTGAACTCCATCCTCCACTGTTCCCATCTCCACTACAAGTGGTGGATTGTTGCCGATGCAGTGGGTCAGGTGGTTATATTGTTCCGGCGGGTGATTGTGTTCGATGGTTTCTTTTTTCTAGTCATCCACCCGGATTGTTGCACCCGCGGCCGGTTTGCCCCGGTGTATATTTCCGACACCCCCGCAATAACTGCCGAGCCTGTTTTTACGAGCGGTGCCAGGCGCTTGATTTTTTTCCGGTGCTCGCGCTCCCTTTTGAGTTAGTGGGTGCTCGGTGACACTGCACGGTGTGCTGCTTCGGCGTAGTGTATGTATTTTTTTTCTCGACTGCTACCTACTCTTCCATGTCGGAATCTTCTTGACTGAACTGGTCCACCGCTTGCTTGCCGTCGGGGCCGTGCCACTCTTCGTCGTCAGATTCGGCCATTTCGTCTTCGCTCTCCTCCTCCTCCTCTTGCACCAATTCTTCGTCCTCGCTCGCGCTACCATCTGCGCCGTGGTTTTCTTGTTCGCCATGGTCAGCAACCAAGTAAGCATGCATGTAACCAGACCTCTTTGTGATTTGTACAATGTCCTTCGCCACACGGGCAAGGAACCGCTGGATCAATCTCACATTGGGCAGGAATTCCGCCTTGTGCTGCGTGATGTACCGGCCGTGGCTTTTTAACGTTTCCCGCACCCAGAGCAAGTTGAACTCAATATGCTGACTGCCATTGGCACGGTTCATCTTCTCTCCCAAGTACTTGAGAAGACGCCCCACGTACACCACCGGAATGTCGGTGCAAACCAATTGCACGTCTGCCACCGGAATGGTCTCCACCACTCGGTCAATGAGATACTCTTCGTTCAACCGGAAAGCCATCACCAACGCAAACACCCAGCTGCGCTCTTGTAACGCTTCCGCAACGCTTTCGGGCGTGACATCCATGTCCAAGTCGAACGGATCAAACACGACAAAGCTGTCAGTAGAAAATATCAACAAACCTTCGGTGGACGCAGCCGCAAACGCAGACGACGTGGGGGAAAACTGCACGCACGTAACACGCACCTGGGGTCTGGTATTCCGGGCGCTAGGGTCGCCTCTATGTGATCCGGGCAAGCTCCAATCTCTTCTGTCCTCTGCATCGCTGTTCTCGCCTTGAGTGTCGATCAAATCGGCAGAAATACCCGCATCGGTGATCTTCTTACTGTTCAACATCGTCAAAGTACCGTCCAAGGACATGTTTTCGGAAACGGTAAATCTTTTCAACAAAACCTCATCGGCAATGTCGTAAAGACAAATGCTATTGTTGTTTCCACCAGCGATAAGACTGAGGCCATCGAAGGAGTATGCTATCGTGGTGAAGTTCTTAGCTCTGCTGCTGTTCTTTGCTTCGAAGCGATCGGTCAAATATCTTCCCGCAATCACATCCTTTCTAATGTCCAACATGTGCAGTTGCTTAGCTTCCTCAATGTCAAAGAAAACAAGACTACCGTTCAATGTACTCACCGCAACCTCTTTAGAGTCTGGGCGCATGGCAAGAGCCAAAACGTCGTGCTCAACCTCAATTGGTTCCACTTGCTGGGATCTGCTGAAAATATTCCATATTCTGATTGTCTTATCCCACGAAGCCGATGCAAGCACAGAGTTTTCAGTACCAAATGCCAAACAAGAAATTGGGCCCTCGTGACCTGCTAGGGAATCCAAAAGCGATCCTGTTTGAACCGACCACACATAAATCTCAAATTCATCCTGGGAAGCAGCGACCACAACTTCTCCACTTGGGTCAACTGCCAAAGAGTTGAACTGAACTCTCTCTGGAGCAGTGAAGGTACGGAAGTTTCTGAAACGAATCAAATCCCATGCTCTTACAGTACCATCCATAGAGGCAGAGAACATCACTTGTCCCTTCTTGGCAAATGCAACTGCGCTGACAGCGGATGTGTGCTCCGTAAAAGTCATGAGGCAGAATCCGGAGTTTATGTCCCACACCTTCAATTTACCATCATCCGACGCAGTCACAACTCTGGAGCCATCAGGAGAGTAGCACAATGCGTTCATCGCATCAAAATGGCCCTGTTGCTTCAAAATGTAAGATTCTGACTGCCACTCATACACAAGTAACTGCCCAAGCTTCGACGAGCCAAATGCAAACCATTCTCCAGACTTGTTGATAGTGACGGTATCCACGGCATTGTTACCCATGCTCAACAGCTGTATCAAATTGAACTCTGGCAATTCGTAGAGGCGGAACTCACCGTTGGTGAATCCAACAACTAAAATGTTAGACTTGGCATGGAAGTCCGCGCACTTAACCTTAACACCGTCCATGTGGAAGTAGTTTTTAGCAGTGATTCTCCACTGGCTGTTGTCGTTTTCTTTTTCGCTCTGAGAATCTTCCTCGGTTTCACTTTCCAGCTCATTGTCGCCTGGAACATATTCCCATTGGAAAAGAGCACCATCCTTACTAATCGTGTAGATGATCTCTTGGTTTTCACTGAAAAATGCTCTCATAACATAGTCACGATGGCCTGCGAGAGTCATGGCTGCCTCCTTATCTTCGGTGTGCAAAGAAAATATTCTGGTGGTCATGTCCTTAGAAGTGGAAACAAGAAACCGCGAGTCTTGGGACCAAGTGACGGAGATCACATCGCTAAAATGGCCAGCATAGTTCTTGTAGCGAACAAATGGAGCAAATTGTCTATCTTCGGTATAGTCAGGAGTCTTCCATATCTGAACAAATCTTTCCATGGCCACGGCAAAGTATTGGCCATCGTTACTGAACTGGATGGATTTCACCTCGCCCTTAAAGTTGAAATGGTGCAAAACAACACGAGACACAAAGTTGACCAAAATAGCACGGCCATCAACATCGACAGACAACATCAAGGTGGACTGCTTGTTCAAAGCAATTCTGGCGATGCTTTTTCGGTGCTGGTAGTCGAATGTGAAGGACTTATTGTTAATCAAGTCGAAGCAACTGACCCTGTTCCCCACGGGACTCAAGAGCTGTGTTCCTTCTTCATTGAAAACAATGTTTCCCCTGCTGTAAACTGTTCCCACTAAATTGGAAAGTTTAAAGTTGGATTTCATTGTAGCCTTGGAGAAAATGAGAATACAGTATAACTGTAGAAGGTATTTTTCAGTGATGAGCGATGATATACATATGCAGGATGGTGATGATGATTTAGTGGAGGATGGACTCTCTGTTGCTCGTTACGTGATGCTTGATAAACAAATTCGGCATTATGAGAATGATTCTCTTTGAGCCTACTGGCGTGCTTCAACTGTTGTATGTGGCAAGTTCTGCAGTCCTTCTTTTCGTGGTCCATTGTATGGTGACACGATCTGGTGCACGGGTGTGTCTCGCTACTCTTGATACTCACATACTCTTTATTCAAAGCGATACAGGAAGGAACGAAACAACCATGGCCGGTCTTTCTAGCAATGTCATGAACATGAAGTTCATGCAAAAAGCCCAGAAAAAGGCAGAGGATCTGAAGAAAGATAATCAGGTCAAAAAGGTTAAAGACACATCGGAATGGGTGCTTCCCAACCGAAGCATAGTTCAGCAGAAAATCAAACCAGCAGTCCTGGTCCAGACTGTCGGATATGGAAGCATAGCCAATCTCATGACCAAAAAGAACGATGAAGAGGAAACTAAATCTGAAAAGAGCGACAAAGAGGAGACGGAGGCTTCGCTAAAAGTACGTACGACAACACATGATGTTATACATCTGATACTAACTAACATTCAGGACCCAAAGAAGGAAGCTGAGAAGTTCTTGAACAGTATTATGTCAAAGTCAAAGAAAAGATCTAAAACCCGGGATGATACCAAGAAGACGAAGAAGCCAAAGAGACACTGAAGCTGAATCTGGCATTTCAGTGTATTAATTGTATTATAGAAAGTGAGTAGCACATGTGCCCGTCACTTGTGCTTTTTGGAGACTGGCTCTTCTTTGTGAAAGCCGCCTTTTACTATTACCTCGCGGGTCGTTGAGTTTATATGCTTGAAACGATCTGGCCCAATATGGGTTCCGCCAAACCATCTACTCACCACAACAATAACGTTCCAAACATCCATAATCTTGATAGTTAGTAATGAAATTGTCTTCACACAAAGGAAAAATCACATACCTGAAGTAAATGTAACATTCTCAGACCTGCTGCCGTTTCCCCATCATCATCGCAGTCTTGAAATGCCACACCGTTCTCGCCTTTGATCCTCCAAGCGTTCATATTATGACTTGCACGCGAAATCTTTCTATCAGTGAGTAGCAGGTCGAAGTAACCTCTGGCTTCCTCGACTGAATGAGCCTCCTTAGCGAAAGCGATAAAAGTAGAACCACGATCAACCACTGGTTCTGATTGGAACCATGATGCAGTGACGTCAACTGCTGGTTTTGCAGAATGCTGAGCCATAGTCGTTGCTCTAGTATTTTCTTGAATTCTTTGCAGCTTTTGCTTCATTTCTTCAATTCGTAAATTCTCCATTTGTTTCTCTATCTTCTTGGTTTCCTCTTGATGCCGTTGCTCGTATTGCTCAAAGAATTGTTCCACCTCGCCCAAGAACTCAAAAATCACCACGTCGCCCGCATTGAATAACTCGTCCAATATGCGTTTGATATGCTCTTCGAGGTAATTGTTATCTGGGAATTTACGAACATCTCGGGCTATCACTTGGATTATGCTGGGTGCTTCGTCCGGATACTCAATAGGAAAACTTATCTGAATCGTCACCTCGTCATAGTTTGAAAGAGTAAAATTATAGATTTCAGAGGTTAGTGACTCGACTGTGTCAGGAAAAATTGCCTCAATTGCATTAATTTCCTCCTTGAGCTCTTCTTGTCCCATGATCTTGTCGCAGATAAAAGGCTTGAAGGTTCGAGAGCGCACTTTTTACAAGTGCAGATCATTATCGCATCAACCCAATGCCAACTGCTGACGATTTCAAAGCGAAAGGAAACGAAGCATTTGCTAAGAAAGAATTCTTGAAAGCAGCAAAGCTTTATAGAGATGCCATTGCTTTAGATTCTACCAATCCTGTCCTTTATTCTAATCGGGCACAATGCTTTATCAATTTGGCTGATTGGACTCGTGCCTATCGAGACTCAGAAGCTGGACTTGTCTCGAATCCTAACGACAAGATTAGGGGGAAGCTTTTGTTCAGAAGAGGATTATGCGCTAAAGAATTGGGACATATTGACATTGCCATAAAATCTTTTGAAGAGGTGATTTCCTTGGATCCAACCAACCAATATGCTCAAGAAGAACTACAGCTCCTATTGGATTCAGGTAAGTCTAAAAAGGCCAAATCCTCCAAGACAGTTCAAATACCTCTAGAGGTTGTACAAAACTTACCCCATCCATTTGATAATATCGTTCATTCTAAAGAATGTGTTATCAATAGCGACGTACACCAACCAATGAAAAGTGAGGTAAATCTGGCCATAGAGGAGCTTTTTGGAAGTCAAGAAATGGACGAGACATTACCAAGCTCTAAAATGACGGCTCCCGTTAAATTTAATGAAATGCCGTCAATGCATCTCCTAAAATCTCTATCTAACGTTCCAAAGGAACAGAAGGTGGGTGCTTACAAGTTGGTTACAGATCTTGATGATCTTACATTAAAAGAAATGTTTTTCAAAACTGGAGTGGATTCAGAGTTCTTTGACTTTTATGTCGAATCGGCTATATTTGCAATTAACAGTGGTAACAAACCTGCTTCTCGGATTCTCTCGACCCTCAAACTATTTCAATCTCTTCCCCGGTTTTCCATCGTTGCTTCCATGTGTCCCGATTTTCAAAAATCTGGATTACTCGCTGCGGTTGAGCAAAATCTGCCTCAACATTTGACCTCTTTCATGAGCATTCTTTCTTAAAGATAACTTTTGATTTGAGCTCTCTTCAACCCTCTACTATTTGTTTTCGGGGTTTGAGGCTGTTTTAGCTGGACTATCCAGTGAGGCATAATGTTGTCTAACTCATATTTCCTGTTCACTAAAACGGGACCAGCTATCAAAAGTGCCATGAATGCAAAAGTGAGAATGAACACGAAAACGAAAAATATTATGGTGACAGTTTTTTCTCGTTTATCTTGAGCAGGTGTATCCCTTTTTCTCAAGTGGTGATCAGATTTTAACCACAAAAGCATGTTTGAGTGCCATCGATTGATGAAAGGAATCAACAAAACAGAAAATTGCGTTGAAATTAAAAATTGGCCCAAAAAGAAATCTGCTGTAAAGTATGATAGTTCGCTTAATTTGCAAAAGTACTCCCTAGTGGGTTGTGTGATTATTCTCCATCCGAGTCCTGCGTTGATCCATTTTCCTGACCACCATGCCTTATTAGAGCTATCGCTATCAAGTTCGCGGCTTAAGAATAATATACTCATGGTCGTTAATAACACTCCCTGGTAGTTCACTAAAAGAATAATTGCAAGAAGGGTTTGCGAAAGATCAAAATTTTGTAGAAACCAAATAACCTCAAAGATGAAGACATAATTCAAAATGGCTGCCACGTGGGTAATGATGAAAAGAATGGAAGGAAGCTGCTTGAAGAAAAGGGTCAAGACTGGCCCTAGTATCAAAGAGACGGCAAAGACTGCGATTAAAAGTATCATGTTGACTATGATGGGAAATGATGATAAGACAATGATCCTCTCTAACGCATTTGAGGATAGCCCAAAGCTATATCCACTTTGAGAGTTGACAAATAGATAAGCGCATCCAATGATCAAGGTCTTTAGTGCTTTCGGGACTGCTATAGTTAGAAGCAAATGAATTCTAGTCGGTCTTATGGAACTAGAAAGTTTAATTCCACCTTCCATCCTAGGACGGGCCAAAACTCCAGATATTTGACCTCTAGAAGCTTTGGTGAAAGTGACCCAAGCCAGTGTTCTATCTCTATTATTACCAGAAAACAACCAGATCCAAAAGTTTCGAAAATCCAATACAACGTCCAGGAGGACGTACTGGCTTGGATTGTAAAGAAATGGAGAGAAAAGAAGTCCCATGACTATTATCCAAAAATAAAGTAAGGAAAAGCTCCAGAGATAATTTGTCATACATGCAATAAGGAAGAGGGACTCTGCGCCAAATTTTAAGGACACATTTGCAAATTTACTGTAAAGAGTCACAAATGTTTCTCGTTTTGTGGCAATTCCCCGTCCCGTTCCAATATACTGGGCTCCTCCGAAATTCATATCGTTTACCATCGCATAGGTGTACGTTTTGCACGAGAAGACTTCAAAGAACGGAGATAGAGAGAATATTTGCTTTCCTAATCTCTTAAGCCCTCGGTAAATTCCCTTTTCCGTGAGCTCTTGAATTCCCAAAGGGACAAATGAAATAATGCAAGCCACAAATATAGAGAAAATGCACTTTCTTAGCCAAAGCACCACCGGAATTAGATTTAGGCAATTTTGAGGAGTTCTGGGATCTGTGAATGGCCTATTTCTGTTGTATTCACATATTGTCGACCCTTTTGTGAGAACTCCCAAATTTATTCCAAGTAGAAGGAATAGCTCTAGAGACAACATGATACATAAATTGTTGATGTGGTATCCAGCATGCGCGAAATAGAATGATAGAAATCTATCGATTGGAAGCTGCGATCCTAGATGAAAATATTCTCTAGAAATCAACTGCTCTCCCATGCCAGCTCCAATTTTATTAACGAAATTCAAAATGGAAACAAATCCAAGGTCTCTGCCCTTTCCACATTGCATATACTCACAGTATTTTATTCGCCCTCCTCTCATAACAGCATTCATTCCAGCATAAATGTCCTCATTTAAATGAAGACCTTTTTGGGCTTTGGAAATTCCTCCTCTTGTGCTCATGAATATTGCATTTAGAAAGTCCGGGTGCCCATAATGTAATTTTCCTCCGATATAAGCAAGCGTTCTTGCAAATAATGTGCCGAATGTTTGCTCTTTTCCTGCTGCTATATCACCGAGAATACCCATATTTTCAGAGAATATGTATTCTCTGGTACCAACAATTGCAACAGGAAATGCATCATAGCTATTTGCCTTGATTGGATGACTGGGATTATTCAAGCAATCTTCCTCAAATTCGGCCAAAACATTTCTTATCTTGAGGCACTCTTCAAAGTAATTATCTTGGTTAGCATCAATTAGCTGAATATACTCGCCACGAGTGAATATTAGGGCATGATTCTGATTATCTGATTTTCCATCTCCCAAAATAGGATATCCTGATAGTTTTATACGGTATTTTGGCTCTCGTTCTTGATTTTGAAGAGTAGGGCAAGATCCATCTATCAAACACAGATAATAAGTTGCAATTTTAGAATCTTTATCCATTCTTTCTTCGATATAGGCTATCTGAAGTTCGGGATATACCCTAAGTAAAAGCTCCACATTTTCTTTCTCTTCTCTTGAAAACTGCGTGAATCTCTGCATTGAAACTATCATCTTGAACTTTCTCATTGCCATGTTATCTAGTGCACGTAATCGCAGATTACTGTAATCATCACTGTCTTCGAATTCCTCTAAATCGAAAAGGATTTTAATTGCTCTCGAGTAATTCATGAATCCAGAAATTGTCCGATAGAGTGTTTGTGTTCTTAATGATGCCCAGATCCTTGTTCTCATATTGTTTTCTAAGTCCAGGCTTTCACAATCAACTTCCTTGGGTAAATGGGAACTCTCACTTTTCTTGGGAGAATAATTTTCAGTACTACTCCCCTCTGCCAATATTTTGCTGTCACGTACGAAATTTTTCCATTCCAAAGGATGGAGTTGTTTGAGATATTCAATGATGGTGAGGCTAGAAAATCTTCCCTCTTCCTTTTCTATTTCCAGGAGCAGTAAAATTATTTTTTCTCGGTAATGTGGCACTAAGACTGAGAAACTTGGCATTCGTTCGATGCTCTTGCTTTCGGGCATTGCTGTGGACATGGATTGAGCGAAGAAAGTAAGTCTCCTGCTCGACTCTGAATTCTTAGAAAGCAAGCTAGAATGAAATGAATCATCTTCTTGAGAGACGAAAAACCCAGGCTCCTGAAAAGATGGATTTTTTCCGTCTTTCGTGCGGTTGTATAAAAGCTTCTGAACTTGTTCTAATGATAGAAAATGTTCCCTGTACATCGAAATTACGATAGTATTCCATAATTTTGGAACACGAGAATCATTCTCAATAGGTCTTTTCTTTGATTCGACTAGAAGCTTCGAGTAAATTCTTCTAGGTAACCCTGAAAATATATTTCTCCATGGAGTCCAAATTGAGGAGCCAATGTAGAATGATCTTACAACCGAAAATATCGTGATCCAGATGATATACCACAAATAAGTGTCGATGAAGAAAAGTAAAAATTCCAAAGTAATTAGTATTCCGAGTATAATTTGAGGTTGAAGAGAGCATAAGTGTTGCCCCACCCAAATATCACCGACACAATTTGTCTTCATCATTACCAACTCACGAATTGGGTCACGGGTTGATAAAGTCAAATAAAAATACGACTCGACACATTTAGATGTGAAGATTGCTGTCCATAGCCCAATTGAGGCACCCGTTTGCGATCTTCGTAATTGGGAAAAGTTCTCGGTAAACGACTTCGATCCGGATATAAGTTCTTTACTTGATGGAAGGCTGAGCAACGAGCTTGTTGGAGTAATGGCGAAGAAAACCACAGTTATTATTGAGCCCAAAAATTGAAATATGGAAAAAATAAGGCCAGCAATTGATTGCTTTGAAATCAAATCGAAATAGTATCCCAAAATGATCGTCATAATTTGGATGGCACTGAAACCCAAGAGCGCCGAGAATCTCAATATTAATGAGCACGACTCCCTCCATTTGCGAGGAAGAATGTAAAATTCACAAGCAGAAGTAATTGTGCAAAATAATAATACCAAAATGCTGGCAAGGGACATTATGGTTAGCCTTAGCTCAATAGAAGGCTTATCATCTCTGGAAATCAGATAATTGGGTGTATACATCGGATATGAATGATAACTGTGAAAGTACCAAAATAAGGCAATATGAATAATTATGACCCTTTTGAAATCAACAAAAACATGAATCCAAGACCTTTTCTCATTAAACGTCTTGGTGAAGCATTTATCCCAGTCGATATCCTCAATAGAATTCAATCGCACCTGTGGTGAGAGATCCATTATTTTTCCTTTATTCCTTAATACTAGCCTTTGCAAGCCTTGTTTACTCCAAAATAGCTGGTTTATATCATCATAGCCAATTATACCAGAGTGATCTTTGCTTGTTCGAACTGTAGAATTTCCTTCCTTTTCAAAGCATTGGTTTCGTAAAACGGAATAAATTGGCGTTATAACAGAATCGAGGAACAGAGTCTTCCTGGTGGTTCTGCGACCCTGTTCTAGGACAGAAAGATAATCTAAGCAACAATTGAAAATGAAGCAAAGGCATTCAGGTATGAATCGTACATTATTGGCTTCTCCCCAGCACAAGAGGTATAACCCAACATGTGTAACCATATCTGAATGATTAGCTTTGGAGAACCTTGATTCTTCTTTCGCTTCTGCCGACGAGTTCACTTTATCGCAATTTTTTAAAGGATGAGAATTGATTTCTTTATTCATTTCTGCAGCAAGATACCACTGCCTGAAATTTGAACTAGGCCCCCAAATGTAATCCGCATGAATGGATCTTAATGCTATGCCTGGGCTCAGTCTAGCTGCTCGTGAAT
Organism: Clavispora phyllophila; assembly: GCA_030674715.1. Classification (NCBI taxonomy): domain Eukaryota; kingdom Fungi; phylum Ascomycota; class Pichiomycetes; order Serinales; family Metschnikowiaceae; genus Clavispora; species Clavispora phyllophila. Next base: position 75,272 of record JAKUAN010000009.1, read on the forward strand.
CAAGCAATTTCATGAGATAGTCAAACATATTCTCAATATTGTCAGACTGGAACACAAAAACTTTGCCTAGTCGAATCATCACAGAGTGGATGCTGTCAGCTGATATGGGGGTATCCTCTCCACGATCCCACGAAGGATAAGGATTCTCGGTATCTTCGCTTTCATATGAAAGTCCTGAGCCGCTTTCCTTCAATTCCTTCCAGCGATGGGTATTGATATTTCCCCCCTCTGGCCAATTAGCGGAATAAGGAAAGGGCGTTTTTAGAGCACTATGAATATCTCCTCCGGTATAGGCGCCAGAATACGATTCGTATGGTTGGGAAGCTTCTTGGTTAAAAAAAATATTCCTATCTGCTTTAGAATCTAGGTACATACTTGGTTTCATGTTGGAGTTTTATCCTTTTCTGTTGTATTAAGTGGTCCTCTCTCTAGTTCGTAAAATGTTTTTTTAAAGATTTACAGAATTTGGGAGTACAAACAGACGCGAAAATGGGTGCAAATTTCATGCATGAGCCAAAAAAATAGATGCAAAAATACAAGCCCGATGCGGGGCTCGAACCCGCAACCTTTTGATTGACCTTATGAAGATTAAGAGTCAAATGCTCTACCGATTGAGCTAACCAGGCAATTGTACTCCGAAAGATTTAGAATATTGTTAGGTGCATTATGGAAAAATAAATGTTTTTACACTGAAACGATGAAGCCTTCTCTCATTGTTGCACGCAATCTCCCGCTCTCTTCATATATTTTGGGAATTTTGTCTTTCTCTTTCAATTTCATTCTCCGGCTCAAGAATATTAATCGTTATGATGTTCATTAAGGGTAACAACGTATATATCGGAAGGAATAGCATGACTCAAGATCTACAATATATTTGGTTGCGATTAATTTGATTCGATCTTATTATAGATGGAATTCGACTGCGAAGGCTCACAACTCCGAATCGGAGTCCGTTTCGATCTCCTCTGGATCAAGCCCATTATAGACAACTAAATTAGGTGTTTGGTTCTTCCTGAGCAATGATTCTTTATCAATACGGCCCTGGTGAGCTGTATCAAGAATAAGAGACTTCACTGATGCAGGAGATGCACCAGCGCTCAAAAGGTTGGCCACCATTCCTGATATAATTGGGGCAGACATTGATGTTCCGGAAAGAGCTTGTGGGTCTCTTCTTCTGTATATGTTAACACTTTCAACCACTACTCCGCTTGCAAAAAGATCCACGCATGGGCCCCAGTTGGAAAATTCAGCAATTGAATTTGTAGTGTCATCGATTGCACCTACGGTAATCGCCAGGCGGGCAGATGCTGGCAGAGTGGCACAGGCGTCAACATTCAGGTTTCCTGCCGCCGCAACAATGACAAGACCGGCATGAGATGCAGAATCAATCACCTTGTTCAAAACAGAATTTCTCATTGCCCCAAGACTCAAGTTGACCACCCCAGGTTTTCTACTGTGTCTGCTGTGATTCACAGAAAATTCAATGGCCCCTAAAATGCTGCTGAGTGAGCCGTGGCCCATCTCATCCAAGCATTTCACCTCGATTAAATTGACATTCTTGGCTACTCCGTAGGTTTTTGAGCCAATGATACCCGCGACATGCGTCCCGTGTCCATTTGTGTCTCCGCTTCCTTCTCCGGTGAAATCTTTCCCTAACGAAGCTCTCCTATCGAATTCTGGGTGATCCACTTCGATTCCAGAATCTACAATGTAGACATTCACATTTTTTCCTGTTGCACCCTCGTCAAAGAAGTACGAGTTCCGTTCTTCGTTGGCATAATCGTAGAGCGATAAGCGCGACAAATGACGGGGACTGTCCGATTGTTCATACAAGTCAAAAGCGGTGACATTAATATCTGGGGTTATTTCATCAACCATGGGACATCTCTGGAGTCTTTCTAAGTCTTTCTTGGTGAAAGTTCCCGAGAATCCGTTGAAAGTGCCAATGTTGAATGAGGTCTTGATGAAGTTCTTGAGTCTGCGAGCAACCGGGTACCGCTTATCGTAATTGAGAAATGATTCAAGAGTTTCACTGCTTTTAAGAGCAACAAGGTAATCTTGCGCAGCGGCAGTTACGCTACAGACTAAAGAGATCCAAACGAAGATTAATTTGAACTTCATCGTGAACTTACAGTGTGGTGTGCTAGTACAAAACGCGTTTGTGCGAACAAACCATGAACTTTCTTGACACATTTTATTCTGCTTATATAATTCGCAACCCACAACAACGAAAGGAAGCTCATTGAAGAAAAGAGAATAATTGAAGAAGATATTACTTCATTTCTTTTTTTGTTTTTTGTTTTCATTAGCGGTCTTCACCCCTCTAGAAAGAACGATGAGACACTGTAGTCATGCACATTTCCTCAACCTTACAAAGATTGAACAAATTTCTTCTTCTCCTCCTCGGGTAAAGTGGAAATGAAGTCCTTGATAGCTGAAACAGCGGAAGAAGAATCGCTCTTCAAGAGGCTGTACAATTCTTGGCGTTTCTTTTCTTCCTTCAACTCATTGATCTTGCCTTGCAACTTGGCGTGGTTGCTCTCAATGTGCTTACAGACAGCTTCATCGTCTTCGTAGTCCACAGTTGGCATCCAACTCTTCAATCTTGCCACCTTCTCCAATCTAGTCTTGGATTGAATAGATTCACCAATCATCTTCAACAAGTACTCCTCGTTCAAACGACGACGCAAACGCCAGAAGAAGAAACGTCTAGCATCACGCCACTCGAGCTCCTTTCTGATAACGCCCTTAGCCAACATACGGCCAGATCTGTCGTGCAAATCAGCGTATTGAACAGAAATTTGTGCGTAAACTGGCAACAAGACCTTTTCACGAGCCACCAACTTGGCGCTCACTTGAGAGTACTCATCGGCGTCCAACTTGGTAGCCAACTTCTTCTTCAACTCGGAGTAAGTAGGATCCAATCTTTCCATAGTGGCCAATAACTTATCACGTCTGTACTTGATACCAACCATTCCCTCTGGTTCCAAAACACCAGCTCTAGAGTCAACATCGGCGTACATTTCCATCATGTCCGCGTTGATGGTTGGGTCGACAACAACCCAAGAACCACCTCTCAATTCGCCATGTGGAGGAATGTAAGTGAAGATTGGTTGCTTGAAGTCAACCAAGGCATCGACAATGAAAGAACCGTACTTAAGGACTTCGTTGAACATATCACGTTGACCACCAGAGAAACCTCTCCAGTTGGCTAAGATCATCAATGGCAATTGCTCACCATTGTTGAAATCGTTGATAGCTTGGGCGGTCTTGAAAGCGGAGTTAGGGTACCACACCTGACCAGCCTCTTGGAGCATGACTTCGGTGGAGTCTGGGTTGGCAGGGTCAGCAGGAACCAAGTTTTCAACTGTTCTGGTCTCAACACCAATAACACCGATTGGAATACCACCAAGACGGGCTCTACCAACAACGACACCTCTGGCCCAACCGGACAAAGTTTCTTGGAAAGAGTCCTTGTCAAACAAACCGGCTTCGAACGCACCGTCGTGTTCACGACCAGAAATCATCCATCTAACATCATATGGCTCGTTCTTTGGTGGAACGTAATCGATATCTCTGTTCCATGGATCCTCGCTGTTCAAGATTGGGATTGGAGCACCTCTCTTGGCCGGGATGTAGGACATCCAGTCCATAATCTTCTCAACACCTGCCATGTCGTCGCTGGCAGTCAAGTGAGAGACACCGTTCTTGTACATGATCTGAGTGCCACCCAATTGCAAGTTAGAAGAGTAAACTTCTCTACCTAACAACTTGTTGATGGCAGGAGCACCGGTCAAAATAATAGGTTGGCCCTCAATTTGAATAGCTCTTTGACCCAATCTAACCAAGTAAGCACCAATACCAACAGATCTGCAAGTGACCAAAGTAATAGTGAAGATGTCTTTGTAGGCACGAGAAGTGGCTCCGGCAATCAAACCAGAACCCTTAAGACATTCAACACCCAATCCATTTTCATCACCAATGATAGACTTGATGACGTGTCTTTCTTCGCCGTTTTCGACAATTCTTTCGGTGACAACACTCTTGCCATGACCGGCTTCTTCAAGCGCATTCAATGAGTCGGAAGTCAAGTACAAGTACTTGAAACCCTTGTCTGGTTGACCTTCTTCATTCCAAGCAACCTTGTAGTATGGAAGCAACTCTTCGGCAATACCAATTCTCGCACCCGAGTTGGCAGAAAGGTAGATTCTTGGAATACCCAACTTTCTGGCCAATTCAGTACACTTATTGAAGTATTCATCTTCATCTGGACCGAACGACCCAATCTTGTGAGTGATATCATTCGCGACAATGATGAATTGACGACCGCGTGGGTATTCAGGAGTCTTGACGTTAACTTGGAAACCGACCATACCGATCTTGTTCGAGCCTGGTTCTCTCTCAACGCCAGTCAACCCTCCGTTCTCGTCGTCGATCAACTCGCAGGAAGTGAAAAAGTCCTTTGGAACCTTCTCCTGGGAGTGCTTCTTCCATTGGCTGATGGTTGCTTGACGGAACAATTCAGGGAAATCGTAAACATAGGTGGTTCCCATGTTGTGAGCCTTGTAACGCTTTGGTTGCAATGACTCCTTAGCTGGGTAAGGAGTCGAAATTGGTCTCAAGTGCATCGAGCCTGGGGCCCCAATAGACTTGAAGACCCAGTCACCCTTGGTGTTCTTGATCTCCATGTACAACTCAGACTTCACAACATAACCAGAGACATTGCTGATAATAGCACGCAATGGGAATGGTTGGCCAGTATTAGAGTCAATACAAGAGATACGAATTTCAGCACCAGTAACTCTCAATCTCCACAATCTTCTGCCGAATCTTTCTAAGAAAGAGGCAAAAGCAGCTTCAACCTCTTGAGGCAAGACGTTGAAAACAGCGGAAAAGTTGATGAAAATATGGTTCAAGTCCGAGTTAGAAGTGTCGATAACTTCCAACGCATCCAAAATGTCAGACATCAAACGGTTGGATTCGGAAATCAAGTATTCACTGATACTAATTTCCTCGTTGATCACACCGGTTCTGATGATACCTCTTGTGAAGAATCTCTTGTCAGCTGGGGAGTTTTTGCCAACAGCCTCGTAAACATGAATGTTTCTGTTGTCGGTGAAAATTGGCTTGATGTCAAAGTTCTCCAATCTTCCCAATTCCAATTGGAAAGCCAAAGCTGGCTCGATATGTCTGATGACCTTGTTTTCGAGATACTCTGGAGCAGTGAAGGTGTAGTACTTAGGGTAGCTTCCAACATTGTCGGCAACAACGAAGGTGATACGACGAACGCCAGAGCTCTTCAATTCCTCTCTGTTGTCTTCGATAGTCTCGTGGATCTTTTGCAAGATCTCCTCTTCGGTGTCATAGCCTTCAACACTGCTAACGACGACATTCACCACGTTCAAGTATTCTGGCTCAGCAGATCCAGTCTTGAAAGTGATAGCATCAGATGGGTTGATGCTTTCAAGACCAGCCAGCAACATCTCATAAACATCATCAATGTGTCTAGCTGGAACCAAGACACCAGTTCTGGCAGTTTGACCAGACTTGTTGTCCACAACAAAAGACAAGTCCGAAATGGAAGCAGCTCTGTTCATGGAGGTAGAGTCATCCTTCTTGAAGTTTTGAACAGCTGAGGTGGAGGAAAAAGAAGGCAATTGGAACTTCCACTGGATAATTGGCAACTTCTCTTGCTCTTGGAATTCATAGGTGATAGGGCCCAAAGAGTAAGCTCTGTACGAACGACGAACGTACACCTCAGCAGCAGCCATAGCCACCCAGTTGTCCAGGCTGGTCAAAAACTGAAGCAAAACATCGAAGACAATGTGCTTAGAGTCAACAACTTCACTAATAATGTCAAGGTTTGGACTTCTGTACTTGGCATAAACCTCACCGTAAGAGGTTTGCAAAACAGAAGATCTCAAAATGTGCTCCAACTGGTCCGATCTCTCCTTGATGGAAGGCAAGGAGCATTGGATCAAGATTTCTCTAGACTTCAAAGCAACCTTGGCAGAACCTCTGGATTCAAGCTCGACAATGTTTCTCAAAGAGTCTCTAATAGAAGAAGCGATGGTGGCAGATTGTTGCAAGATTGGCTGGTAAGCTTCCGCAATAGCCAAAATCAAGTTGTTCTTGGAAGAAACTCTGGAGTGAGACAACGCGATCAACATGACCTTGTTCAAGTCACTCTTGTTCGCATCTCTGAGGCTCAAAATCACATCCTCTTCACGGTTGTTGGATCCAGAGAAGTTCTTTTCAATATTGTAGTACTCGTTAAGCAAACCGGCAATGAAGTTGAACTCGTGTTCCACCAAGCCGTTGGCGTACTTCGTGGCAATTTCCACTAAAGGTGCAACAACACTTGCAAACAAAGAGTCACCTGATTCAGCCTCAGCCTTGCTGATGAGCTTCAAGATTTGCTTACCTGGGAACTCGGCCTTTCTAGCGCGAGTTCTCTCAATCAAGGCAGTCAAACTTTCATCCAAAGCGATTGGCAATCTCGAGTGCAAAGCAGAAGCATGCAAGTTCCATTCGGAGTATGGCAACTCAGGGTCTCTCAAAACATCAGTCAAGCTCTTCAATGTAGAGTTCATGATAACTTGATTGTCGAAACCAGCCAAAATGTTATGCAAGATGGCAGCATTCTTTTGGAATTTGTGGATTGGCTTGGAACCTTCAATAGAAGGTTCACCCAATTCTGGAAGAGTCTCCTCGTATGGCAAAGCGTGTTTCACCTTCGATGGGTCATCCAAAGCCAAAATAGCTAAAATGTCACCGGCATTGACAGTAGATCCGGGTTGCTTGATGGTTTGAACCACACCGTTCTCTTGAGCAATCAAAGGCATGCACATTTTCATGACTTCGACTTCCGCGTATGGTTGGCCAGCAATGACGTGTTCACCACTCTCAACGACGTACTTGACCAACTTACCTGGGGAAGGAGTTCTCAATTGAGTAGGGTCGTTCTCGGCTTCCAACAAGCAAGTCTTGCCGTCAACGGACAATCTGGTGGCAGATGTTTCCTCCTTCCAGTAGATGGAGTGGGATTTGCCGCCAATAGCACACAACAATCCACCGTCAGACAAAGAGCGAACGTTCACCACGGCCTTGGTACCGTTCAAAAACAAAGTAAAAGTTTCTTCCGCAGACATAGTAGCGGTGAACTTGTACTTGTGACCTTCGTAGATAAACTCAATTGGGTAGATAGTTCTCAACAAGGACTTGCTTGGCACTTGACCTCTTTCCAAAGAGGAGATATACTCGGCTCTGTCCTCCAGAGAGGCAATGTAAGCCTTGGTAGCAGCACCACACAAGACAGCAAGAACTGGGTCTGGTCTTTCAGCGGTCAATTTCTTAGAAATCAACTCGTCCAACCAACCGGTGGTGATAGTGTTGTCTTCGAAGTCTGGGGTTTCTAACAACTTGATCAAGTACTCCACAGTGGTTCTGAAATCACCTCTAATGGACAACTCCTTCAAAGCGACAACCATGTGCTTTCTTGAGGCTTGACGGTTCTCGCCAAATGCGAAAATATGACCGAATTGAGAGTCCGAGAAAGAGTGGATGGAGGATTGGTTGCTGACGGAAAAGTAACCCCAGACGTTGGAAGACGATCTAAAGTTCAATTCGTGCAAGTTACCACCCGATGGCTTGAAACCCTCGCCTGGATCTTCAGATGTGATACGACAAGCAGTACAGTGGCCCTTAGGGTTAGGGCGACGTTGGGTGGTCAAGGAGTTTTCGTTCTTAAACTCAAAGTCGATATCAGTAGAGGTGTGGGGGTCAACACCGTACAAAGTTCTGATATCCCTGATTCTGTGCATAGGGATACCCATAGCAATTTGCAATTGAGCAGCTGGCAAGTTAACACCGGTGACCATTTCGGTGGTTGGATGCTCGACCTGCAATCTTGGGTTCAACTCCAAAAAGTAGAACTTGTCTTCGGCGTGGGAGTACAAGTACTCGACAGTACCAGCAGACACGTAACCGACCAACTTACCCAATCTGACTGCAGCATTCTCCATGGCACGGAAAGTGTCTTTCTTGGCAATGGTAACTGGGGCCTCTTCGATAATCTTTTGGTGTCTTCTTTGAACCGAGCAGTCTCTGCCAAACAAGGAGATGTTGGTACCGTACTGGTCAGCCAACAATTGCACCTCCAAGTGTCTGGCGCTACCAGCCAACTGCATGATGAAGATAGGAGAACCAGGGATTTCGTTAGCGGCTTGCTTGTACAAAGAAATGAAGTCTTTCTCGTTATCAACCTTTCTGATACCCTTACCACCACCACCTTCGGAGGCCTTGATCATAACGGGGAAGCCAATTTGTCTGGCCTTTTCCAAACCGTCCTCAGGGCTAGAACAACAACCCTTGGCGTAGACTTCGTCAGACACAGACACCAAGTTGGTGGATGGGTCAACCTGCACCTCGTCCACACCAGTACCAGACCATGGGATACATGGAACATCGGCGTGTTGGGCCACAATGGTGGAAGAGATCTTGTCACCCAAGGATCTCATGGCAGAGCCTGGAGGACCAATGAAGATGATTCTCTTTGGAGAGGCGGCCAACATCTCGGGTAACAAGGGGTTTTCCGACGCGTGACCCCAACCAGCCCACACGGCGTGGACGTTGGTTCTCTCGGCTATTTCAACAATCAACTCGACATTGGCGTAGTTGTTGTTGTTGGTTCCACCTGGAACCTCGACACATTGGTCGGCCATACGGATGTACTCCGCATTGGCAGCCATGTCCTCTGGGGTTGCCATGACAGTGAATTGGATGGCTCTTTCGTCGCCAAAGGTCTCGTAGGCCCATTTTCTCACGGATCTGATTTCCTTGACGGCAGCAATACCATTGTTGGCGATCAACACCTTGGAGATGACGGTGTGACCTTGGTGTCTCTTGACAAAATCCGTGACGGCACCAGTCTCAGCGTTCTGGACGGTGTTCAACCCTATGAAGTGCGAAGGCAAGCCCGAATGGAGCTCACTGTAGTCTTGGAAGGATTCCGGCATCACGAGGTTTTGGAAGGAATTATAGGTTTGATGGAACAAGTTCTTGAGTCGGGGAATAAACTTGGCGCGAGTTGGAGCTGAGGACTTGTTGGAAGAAATGCTCAAACAGCGATGTGCACGAAATAGACTAGAGTGGGTAGTATGTACAATGGGTGTAAGCGCACGGTAAGGAGTAGAGAATCTGAAAAAGTTAGTAAAATAATGTAATACGGCGCCTGATGCACGCATAGGTTTCTCCCGAGCGCCGAGAAAGGGTTGCTGTGGGAGTATGCTCTGGGGCTTAATTAGTGATGAAGCCGTTTTTTTTGGGGACAGGAAACCACACACCGGGGCTATTCCGAGGGTTCACCGCGCGAATACCGGGGGTCGCACTTTTAATGTTGGACTGAAAAGCTTGAGTTGGCAATGTCTTTGCCGAAAACCGTTGCGATGTTCAGGATATTTTTTTTTTTCTTTTCTGACCATTGCACCCGATACATGAACGCTATACGCGGCTTTCTTTCGCTCGGCCCAATTGTGCATAATTTGGGGTTTGGAAATACGCATCGCATTTGCCATTATAGCGTAACAGTTTAGTTGCGAGTGATATGGAATTTGACGGGAGTGATCTGTGGACGGTTTGGAAACGGATTCAGTGTGCAGCAATTGCTGTCAATCATGGATAATGCAAAAGGCGCTGGAAGAATGGGAAGTGGTGGTACATACCTGGTTGATATGGTTGTGAAACTTGATACAAACGTTGACAGGATTGTTGTTGTTGTTGTTGTTGTTGTTGTGAGGTCTGTAACGTCTGCAAAGCGAAATTCACTAGCTCTATATCAATTCAATTGGCCAAGATTAGAAAGGAAACACGAAAAAGGGAGAAGGGCCAGAATCTTATATAAACGAAGCAACCCGCAGCATCGATCCACGCCTGCATGGTACCCACCAACCATTTCCAATTCGCGCCAAATCGCTAGTGTTTGTCCCAACAATACAAAAGTTGGCCCAAACCTGGAGTGCAGACAGCTGAATTGTCTGCACAGGTCTTGACGTAACAATCAAATACAAGTTTTTTGGCCTCCAGCGACCTGGTCAGGTTTGGCTCGAAAAAAAAATTTCCACGCCAAATAAACCAAATGCGTGGAATCCGAGAGTACAGTAGATATTATTCTCGAAGCAAAATTACGCCGCGTACTAAATACTCGCTCATGGTGAGACTTATCGTCTTGGCCTTCTTTCATTTGAGTGCGCGAAGGAACGACAGACGAGACTGTAGAGCGGAAAAACCGGAGAAAACGCCCCATTGTGTCAATAGAAGATATAGGGGGACTATTGGAGAGAGAAGCACGGTTGATTGCACGAAAGTTGGGTTTTTGGTGCTTCTCCGCTCAGTAAATTGTGGTTAGGGGGTAATTCGTGGCAGTAGTATCACATATCAACTGTTTACTATGTATTACATCGCACTCAAATGTGATGCATGTAATTCGCTTGATATTCGAAGCTCTTCGCCGTTCGCGGTAAGACTTCCGTACCTCCCGAACTGCTCCTAGCATGACACTTGATGTGCAGGTTCTACCCTCAAATAGGATCAGCATCGAATTCCAGGGGACCTATATGCATAAAGGTCCACACCTCAGTTAGGGACTCATTGCAATCAATTACGAATCAAGATATTCAAGGGCTCGAGTGTGGGAGTTGTCAGAGGTACAAAGACCATGATTATGTCCGTACATCCTCAGTTGATCCGCTCCCCGTGAAAACATAGTCATTTTCGCGTGATTCAAAGGTGCGTTAAGACTGATGGAGGTCTGAAGGGATTGCATACAGAATTGTTCCGAGCGCTTCACACAGACGAGAGCTCATCAGAGAAGAGGCAGTATTAGGGTCTTTCACTTAAAAGGCACAATCTGAATAACCTAGAGTGACCACTAATCCCAGGAACGACCACGACTACCCCTACAGTGTTTGAGTTCTACGTGCTATATAAAGAGGAAAAAGAAAAGGAGGTTTTCTCTTTTCTCCAACGAGAATGACAAAACTATTTTCCTGAATAAACGAACAAAACTTGACAAAGCCGTTTATAATCTGCAGGTGTATGTATAAGAATCTACATGAGAGCAACATTGGTTCAACTGCGACTGATTCCATTATTTTATTTGTATTTATAGTAAATGATTAAAAGTGAGCAAAAACAATTTGATTAGACTTTCCTACATGATCTCTTAATTTAGAGGAAACATACGTTTGGAGGTGAGCATATCAAGACTTATATATATATATCTTATTGCATGATATGGGCTTCCGTCTTGTTTCACCTTTTATACGTTTTGAGGTGTTTTCTTTCTCTTTTAGTCGAGCCATAGTAGCGATTATTTGTAAAGATTAATGGGAATCAGTAAATATCGGCACTGTCACAAGTTTGAAGTGCAATTTGCAGTTACCTTGATGTACCTCAAGAATTTTTAGCCAATGCTGTCTTGACTTTCGATACTTTCAATAATGCAAAGGCATTAAAACCGGTGTGGCTTACGATATTGCATCTACGTCGATGGTAGATGCTCATCAGTACAACTCTCAAGACTTTGCATTCACATGTTGTGCATAAGTGTCGAGAGCCCAGCAGGCGCTCTTCGATTATGCATCGACATTAAATTGTGCGTGAGCCATTTTTCTCGCATTTCTTACGGCAATCATATATAGTCAACGCTTGTATAATCCTCGAGCATCCCAGTCAGCATAACAATTTGAGTAAATGATGTAATGTATGGTCGCTAATCTTCTACATTTTCTCCGAAAAACACTTTCCACTGAGCCAAGTGTTTGCTTTGGAGTATACTAAAGTTCACTTAATTCGCAAAGTGAGTCTAGGTAGACCGGTCTTAAAAGAGGTCGCCTCGAGGGTGCAATCCCTTTTCGTTGCGGCTTTGCTTTTCCTAAAAATGGTGTGTCGTGTCCTGAAATGCAAGCAGTAAACATCCCAATAAAGTTAGCGTTATATGAAATATCTTCCGGATGGTGCAAAGTATAATAGTCAATTGAAGAAACTCTATGAAATCTTTTGTAGCTTATCGTCATAAACCATGTTAACGAGGTTGAAAATTAATGACTGAGGTGTAGCGAATTTTATGCTTCAAAGCCGTGAACATCCTTTTAAATGCCGTTAATACGATACATAACCCTTCTCGAACAATATGGTCAATACTATTAAAGGAGAAGGTAAGTGATAAAACACTTTCTCAACGAGCGACAAACACTAGGAAACTCATAATACAAGCTTTTGTAAACATTATTCAAATATGCTTTTTGACTACGCTGGATATAGATGGAGCTCGAGAAGACATGGCAAAGCGCACTTGAAGACGTTTACTTCAAGCAATATGTGCCGTGGTTTCTTTGTACATGTCTTACGCAACTTTTATGGAAGTCTTGCATCGTAAAGATAATTATTCTTGTAAAGAACTCTTAGCTGTCAAGATTTCTGGACCGAGTCTATATTTTTATGCACATGGTGGGGAAAATCGAATCGCCGTGAACAGAAACGGAACGTTGCTTTTGGTTTAGAACTCTGGGCTCTCCACATGCTTTACATGGGCTAACAGATATTTATATGCAAAACACTGCAGTCTGTTTTGTGTATGACCTCCACACATCTCTCCGACGCGTTTAAGGTTATTGTGTGGGGTAGAGTGGGGGATGCATTTGACAGCTTCTTATTTCGGAAAAAAATAACCAGAGAGAAGTTGCATAGTCTTTGCAAAGGATATCCTAACCATGCGAGGCTTGCGTTGCGTCATGGAACCACGCAACAGTCAGAGAATCCCGTTTTACTGACAATTTGGTAGCAAGTTGTTTCCCACCAAATCTAAAGTTGGAAAAAGAGTTTAGAGTACTTATATGTTTCTGATAAATGATGTATGTTAGGAAGTTTCTCTTCGGGGCTAAGGGAAAGTATTGTCCAGGATTCCGGGATCTAATCATCATTCCCGATATCTAGTTGTTGCTTTCCTGTACATACACCGCGTCCGCGGCGGATATTGGAACCCCATGACGTATTGCTGCGTCTGGAGGTGGAGGTGCGTTGTTGCAGTATATGGATTGGGGTCAAACACGGCACCAAAACTTGGTTAGTAGCTGTCTCAATACGGAAGAATGCATGCATGGCTTCAAAATGTGGAGTCGAGTGGGGAATACGCGTGAATACTATAAGTATGTGTCGGTGTTGCCTCGTGTGTGGGGAGAATTATTCAAGCAAAAATGACATCTTACACAAGTTCAGTTTCGGACAAAGAACTGTCCACCGACGAAGTTCCAAAATTCCTTGGCTTCAAAGGTGATGCCCTCAACAAAGTCATTACTGTGATCTGTGGAGTGGGTTTTCTCTTATTCGGTTACGATCAAGGTGTGATGGGGTCACTCTTGACATTACAGTCATTTAGAGACTCGTTCCACGCGATCGACACCGTCAGAAATCCCGACAACTCAACATTGCAAGGTGCAGTTATTGCGATATACGAAGTCGGATGTTTGATTTCGGCTTTGTCTACCGTTTATTTAGGTGATCATTTTGGCCGGTTGAAGATTATTTTTACTGGATGTTTGATCATGATTATTGGTGGTATTTTGCAAACCGCATCTCATGGGGTTGCCTTCTTAATTGTTGCCAGAATTATTTCTGGTTTGGGAAATGGTCTTCTTACCACTACTGTGCCGTTATATGCAGCAGAGTGCTCCAAGGCCACTACCAGAGGGTATTTACTTTGTATTCAAGGCGCTTTGATCACTCTTGGTATTACCATCTCTTACTGGGTTGACTTTGCATTTTACTTTACTGACAAATTTGGCGAGGTGTCCTGGAGATTTCCTGTCGCTTTTCAGTTGGTATTCCCTTTGGCTATTATAGGATTCATCTTTAAATTGCCCGAGTCTCCTAGATGGTTAATGGGCAAAGGCAGAGATGACGATGCGAGACTTGTTTTTTCCTCTCTCTATGACTTGCCTCCTTCTCACCCGGTTATTGAAGAGCAAATCATGGACATTCAGCAGACATTAGAAAAGGAGGCTAGCACCGGTGCTGATAGATTCAACGCCAGAGCTTTGCTCAAGCAAGGAGAGAAGAAGAATTTTCAAAGAGTGAACTTGGGTGGCTGGGCACAGATCATGCAGCAAATTTGTGGAATTAACTTGATCACATACTATGCGGGGACTATCTACGAAACTAACATTGGAATGAGTGCCTTCGAGTCGAGAATTCTCGCTGCTTGCAATGGTACTGAGTACTTTTTGGCTTCGCTTATTCCTATTTTCATTATTGAGAAGGTTGGTAGACGCCCATTGTTTTTATTCGGCACTGTGGGTCAATTCCTCACGATGCTCTTTTTGTTCATCACTATGGAGTTATCTAACCATGGCTACAGTGGTGCGTCCATTGGAGCAGCTGTTCTTTTGTTTGTTTTCAATACCTTCTTCGGCGTTTCTCTATTATCGCTCACTTGGTTGTATCCTCCAGAAATCTCTTCCCTTGAAGTCAGAGGACCAAGTACTGCTATTTCTACTGCGTGCAATTGGGGTTTCAACTTTATGGTTGTGATGATTACTCCCGTGTGTTTCGACAGGATTCAACACCATACTTACTTAATCTTTGCTGGCATCAATTTGTTGATGATCCCTGTCCTCTACTTCTTATACCCAGAGACAAAAGGCCGTACTTTGGAAGAAATGGATATGATTTTCGCCGCCACACCTTCGACCAAGCCCTGGAAGTCGGTTCTGATTGCAAGGGATATGCCATTTGCCCATTCAGCTACTGATCAGGAGTGGAGCGATTTCAGACAGCGTCATTTCGATTTATCTTTTGACTGCTTCAATACGTTGGAGAAGGCTACCGAATCTAGGCACGAATACGCATGAACTAATGCCAATAAATGACCTTGAAATAGAGGTGCTCTGGTGCGAGCATGCCCGGTGGGTGCAAATCCTGCGGGTATACGGTACTCAACATTAGTATATATGTACGATTATGGCAGATAAAGAATATCTAAAATAACTTTAGGCGCTGGAGATGTACGTGGCGCAAATTGGAATTTTAACTCTTATCAACCCAAGAGAAGGATTCCCGCCACTTTGCTAGAGCAAGAACCGAAACCGGCCTGTATGCCGTTCCGCAGTCCGCCACCGGCGCATCCAACATATCGCGAACATTTTTATGGGCTTGTCACGACTCGAAAAAACAGTGAAAAATTGCGATACCTAACCCACCTCTAGAACAATCAAACAGTACAGTTCGTCTTCAGATAATGTCGTGGTTATTCGGAGGAAAGTCCCAAGAGGAAAAACAACAAGACTCCCTTAAGCAGTCCTTGGGCTTCGACCCTGCACAAGTTTCCGATGTGTCCACCATCTTACTGACCCCCGGCGTGTTGGACTCCACCAAGTTGCATCCTCTAGCAGGCTTGGAAAAAGGTGTGGAATATTTGGATTTGGAGGATGAGAAGTTGTCAGACATGGAGGGTTCCCAAGGTTTGTTGGCATCCAGGTCTTGGACAGACGACTTGTGTTACGGTACGGGTACTGTCTACTTGATTGGTTTGGGTCTTGGTGGTGCCTACGGAATGCAAGAAGGATTCAAGAACCTTCCACCCAACTCCACTCCTAAATTGAAGTTGAACACCATCTTGAACCACATCACCAAGAGAGGTCCTTATATGGGTAACTCCGCCGGTGTGCTTGCGTTGTTGTACAACTTGATCGACTCTTCTATTGACCAGTTGAGAGGTAAGCACGATGACTTCAACTCTCTCGGAGCTGGTGCCTTGACCGGTGCTCTTTTCAGAAGTTCTGCTGGTGTCAGACCAATGGCCTACTCTACTGCTATAATGACTGCTGCTGCCGGTGCCTGGTGTGGCTTGAAGCGTGTCCTTTCTTAACTGCATGATCCTTACAGGTAGTGTTCCTGTGCGTGTTACCTCTTTCCTCCCTAGTGTTGGTAGTCCTCTACTGTAAATAGCTATTACAACGCTCTCAATGATTTTCATGCCCATATGTTTAATTAGTGGAGTAATTCTACCAAAATAATAAAAAGAAAGTGAAGATAGCCCGCATCTTATCTAGCAGCACTCGATCTTCTGCTTCTTTCCGCTGGATATATTCGTCTCTGCTTCTTCCAGGACAGTCCGTTTCTTGGACTTGAACAATTCATCAAGCAGTTCCTTGCTGTAGAGGCGATCCTTTTGCATTATCCGAATGAAAATTTGGTCGCCCTCGTCTTCAATACCCTCCACGATCTTCAAGAAGTCCTCATTTTTCTTAACCTTGCAAATTTGTTGGTAATATTTCGACTTTCCCGGAAGCTGGTTGAGGATAATATACTTTGTATTGCTGGGGTGGTTGTCGCAAGAAATAGCAGTCTTCACAAATTCCACCAAAACTTCTTTCCAAGGCAATGGATTATCGCTGAATACCGAGGGGTTTGACTCGGCCGCTTCCGCCATCATTCCTCCAATCTTATTATTGCCGATGAGTCTCTGGAAGTTTTCAATCTCGCTCTTGCATCTAAATGCTCCATTCACAACGAGTGAAATATTATGCTTGCTCACAACATCATAGATTTGCGAGACGAAATCCCGGATGGGCACTTCTCTGTTGCGCATTTCTCTGGTTCTGCAATGGACAGTCAAGTTAGCGATCCCCGTAGCGCATATTTTTTCAACCAATTCTAGAGTAGGTTCAACATCTTTGGTGTCAAGTAATCTGATCTTGGCACTGATAGGCTTGCCAAAGGGTTTACCAACCTTCTCGACCAAGTTCGACAAGATCAGAGTAAGGAGATCAGGAGTAGAAAGCAACGCCGCGCCCATCCCACCATGAGTGGAAAATGGCTTTGGGCAACCACAGTTGAGATCAATACCGTCAACGTCGTTTATGACCTTCAATGCGCCTTCGACGGCAATATCGGGATTTGCTGAACCGAGTTGGAAAATAAGTTTTCCCTCTTCAACGCTTCTATTCGTTCTAAAGATTAGAGAATTCTTTGAGCCATTCTTCCCTGTTTCGACGAAATCAACAGTTCCGAGCTCTTTGTTTTCGACACGGGTGCAGGTTCTGATTTTTCTGTCAATAATTTCTGGAGACCACACCAAATCTGCTCCATATTTCAACGCCATAAGTCTAGTCGGAAGCTCCCCGCTTCTTACCATCGGCGCAAGGCATAGCTTACCGGCATATTCGGGCATTCTGGCAGGAGTACTAGATAAATATTTAGGTAAACTGTTCCACAACCGTGATAGCATACAAGGCCTCACACTGAACAGAGATGAGGTAGAGGTCATCGTGAAATCGCGCACGTGATGTTTGGCACGTGCTTTGCTCGTTCAGGGACTACTTCTTGAATATCGCGTACGAATGTTCTGGGAGCTTCTGCTGACGATTTGAAAAAGAATCCTACTGATTGGCTGTTTCAAATCTAGGGAGAACTCATGTTCATGTGTGTGTGCGAAAGCATGCGTGCTGGGTTACTACATTTGGGAAGGCGGTCAGAATTACACGTGATGTGCATGTCATGTTTTCTGCATGTGCCAATTGTTGCCATTGGCTGCTTGTAGTAGCAAACCGAGAATTCGGTATAAGTGAAGGATTACAGTTTTAGTATATGAGCAAAATGCGGTCTAGTCGAAGTTACGGTTTGCTGATGTTTAGAATATCTCTATGTGCTAGCGAAATGCGGTGTATCGAATTTCTTATCTGCGTGTAACCACACAGGACGGGCTAAGCCCCGCCTGAGCGCCTATAATACGTAAACTGTGTTCATATGAGTTCTTTACATATAAGATTTCTTATCTCCGTGTATAATGTCTATCAATGGAACGTTCTAGCAATAAGAATCTGGAATTTTCCTAGCGCCTGGGGTGAAATAAGGCCTGACCTAACAGAATCATGAGGTCTACGCATAAAACATGGAGAACTCTGCATGAAAGGGTCAGGCGCGCAGCGATCATTCCTTGTGTGACAGACTTATATTCTATATGCAGAGCGTGATGACTTTCTTACGGAACCCAAACAGAAAGCTTACGGTTGATTTAGACGATTTATTCCCCGAAAAAATTACATAGGGATTTAACTTGGATGGAATTGAGCTGAGATGTACGCTTGCTCTTTGAAATGGAAAAAAAGCGTTAATGCAATTGATCTGATTTCCCGATAATTAGATTTGATGACGCAAAAGAAAAAGAAATTCTTGTCTCTACATACAAAAAAAAAAAAAGAAAAGACTGCAAATTTTACCTTTTTTTTTGTTTCTGTTATTTTATCACACTCATTTATTCATAGAATTCCCGAATTTGTTGTTTTTTTTGTTTTGGCTTTTTGTTCCTTGTTTTTATTTGCTTGCTATCAACTTTTTCTCTTAGTTCGCTTATCTCGCAATGACATTGTTGTACCAACCGTTATCCAGAACATTTGGTCAACGTGATGGGTGCATCACCCCAAACAACCACCAAGAAGAGAGATCTGACTCCACTTTGAAATCACTTGCATCGAAGAATGGATCCTCCGAAAGCAATCACGACATCTTGTCTCCTCCACTTTCCCCTTATCTGAAAACAAGCTCGCCTGATGTTGCGTGTATACAATCAACCTCTTCTGGCTACTCGCACAAGGCTTATTTGCAATCACCTCAACCGTTCCAGATTGAAGACTACAGAAGTTACACTTTGACTGTCAACCCATGGTCCAGCTTGGGACCCGACTACAAAAACAGACAGTTGAAACTCTTGAACCAGTATGCTGTGATTTCCTCTAAAGAAACATCGTCGGTCCATGCGTTCCGCTTGGCAGAAAGAAGAGCCGCTCACGCAGCTGCCCATTCAGCTTCCGCAAACGCGTCTCGTGCGAGAACACAGAGATCCAGTAGCTCAGACTCCGAAACTGATTCTATCGAGAGAATCAGAACCAGAAGAGTCGTGAAGGAGCATCTGGCACCGCTTTCGGAAATTGATGTGTCTTCGCCTCCTCCTCCCCTGCCTGTTTCTAAGAAGAGAAAGGTGAGAAAGGAGCCAAGACATGCGGGATCTCCCTTGGCTGTCCAGCAAGCTGCTTTGATTGATGAGACGATCCCAGATTACTCTCCTGACCCTAACAGCACATTGCCGAAAGGAAACAGCAGGTGTCTCAAGATCGAGTGGAAGGGACAGCCAATGGACTTGAAGTCTGACCCTAATATTGGTCAATTACACCCAGCAGAAGTCATGTTGGCATCTATTTTGAGGTTACCTTGCAATGTTTATCTTGACTCCAAGAGACGCCTTTTCTTCGAGAAAGTCAACCGCATGAAGAGCGGAATGCTCTTCAGAAGAACTGATGCTCAGAAAGCATGCAGAATCGATGTTAACAAAGCGAGCAGATTGTTTGCTGCCTTTGAAAAGGTTGGCTGGCTTGACGATGATCACTTTGTGAAATTCGTTTAGAGTGCTGATCGCAATCGGTATATCTCTTTTTTTTTTTGTCGTTTGAGACACTGGGAAGGAAGGATCGGCGTATTCATTTTTAGTTTTTGATGTTTTTGATAAGTTTATCATTATTTGGTTTGGTTTTTTTTTGGCATATACTAGGAATGTCCGGCTGGGAAATATGAAAGGGCGCAGTTAACTGCCAATATCGGGTGTATCTAGTTTTAAGTTTGTAATTGTTCCACATATAAACACGCATCCTCGGAATATTCTCCAATGTAAGTCATAAGAAGATTTAATCTTTTAGGTAGTTCTAATCTTTTAGGTAATTCTTCACTGTCTGTAGGGTCTAAGTACTCCTGGTTTTCTCTTGCAACATAATCCGCACATTTAAATAAATTGCGGATTTAGCACAAATCATACAAAATAAAAAAAATGTGGAGAAAAAACAAAAGAGGATTGTAGCACACTGGGAACCAACACCTAATTATAGAGTGTGTTTCATTTGTCTCGTAAAGCAGTTATTAGTTATTTTCTGGCCAGTTGTAGCATCCTTGAATGGTGCTGGACGTTGTTCCCAAAACGACCTTGGAGCAAGTAATTTCGTTCGCACAAAATATGTACAGGTGCGCCAAAGGTGATAAGTGAGCTCTACTTACTCAAAATCTGTTCATCACTCTCTTTCACAATTGCATATTTAGATTTTAGGTTTTTACACCCTGAACTTTACCCTAGTCTTTCGCTGTTACCTCGGTCATTACCGCCACGATCGCTTTATCCTCCCACCGTTCTCATTCCTACTTGACCCCAGATTCGCTCAATATTACCCCACTATTGGCAATCGTCCCCCTTTGCGCCATACATTGAACACATGTCCACACAAATGCCATACCCATTCTCACCGAGTTACACACTCAATGGCCTGATTGATCCAGGAGGAATGAATTTGCAAGATGGAACTTCACCCACTGCCGCAAGAAGACCCCCCAGCATTAATGAAGGGAGTTCGTCTGACGAAATGAACGCCACTTCCTTGACATCCAAAATGAATAATATCTTTTTGGAGACCCCAAAACTCAGTAATCCTCCAGAATTTTCCCTCAGTCCAGTTTATGCCCTGGGTGGGGTCCTCCATACCCCATCATCCATGGTTGTTCCAACACCAGTAATGACCCAAGGAAAGTTCCAAACATCACCTAGTATGCCTTACGATATGACGGGCTACAATGAACCAACAAACAGAGTTATCAAGTTCGAGGCAAGTGATGGACAGTTTGATCTGGTTACGCACTTGTCCTTGCAACACCATCATTCGCATTCTGCACTCCAAGAGTCGTTTTCCGAAAATGTTCCATTTCAAGATACAAGGGGTATTGAGACAGAACTGGAATATGAGGATGATTCCATACTTGTTTCAGATTTGAATTTTACAACCGAGAAAAGTGCATTTCCCTCTGTTGATGCTCATGTGCTCACCGAGAGTGAAGGTGCTATTACAATCGAACAGTTTTTGCTGCAAGACCCATTCGAAAGCATTGAAAATATCCCAGAGGTCGAACAGGCATTGGTTTCAAATGAAACATCTACTTTACTACCACACATTATGGAGTTTCCAGAAAAACAGAAACCGCCGTCGCCAAAAGGCACCCCGAGGAAGACCAGCTCTAGCGTGAAATCAAAACTCGTAGATGGCCCGATTGGCTTTTCTCCGAAAGTCATAAGGAAAACAAAATCCTTTTCTGCTGCCACTTCAAAGACTCCGAAGGACCTTCACAGGCCAAATTTTTCTTTTGAAGATTGCTCTAATGAATTTCATATCACTGATGGTAATTATGCATTTCAAGACGAGACCGCGACCATCAGCAAGCAATGTGACCCGGGAATAAGCGCATCAACCACAAAGAAAAAGCTAACTGCTAAAACATCGAAGGTAATACCAAAGCCAGTGCTCAGAAAGGCAAAGTCCACCTTCAACCTATGCCTGCAAGCTTCGTGTCGTTCAAATCCCAAAGTTCTCAGAAATATGGAGTCTGGACTTGTATCATTCCAACTACAACTTAAAACTTTTGACCATGATGGCCAACGAAAATGAAACGTACGAAAATGCCGGATTTAATTCTTTTCTTCTTCTCTCTTTCTCTTTTAATATCTATTCCTATGTTAAATATACAACCCGAGGAGGCCAGGGAAAAAAATATGCGATGTCCGTAAAGCTTCATGTGACCAGAACCTGTAAGTAATCTACAAGTCCTTCTTTCTTGGAACATACTCCTCTTCCAAAATGGGTTCCTTTCTGAAGACTCTGGCGAAGGGGTATTGTCCCTCTCTCGAGTAAGCGATGTAAGCTAAACCCGCTGGGATAATGCCCATGACAAGAACATTGAAAAGGGCAGACTTGGTGGTGAAGCGGAAAAAGTGACCTTGGTTATCCTTAGCAGCGTTGAATCTTTGCAAGGCTGCATCTGGTCTTAAAGTGCCGGCCATGACTGGAATAGATTGGAGTTCTTGAAAGATGGTACTGTGGGTTACATTTAGTGCTCGCTAATTGGTCCCGTATACGTGCGCGCACCGAATTATCGAAGTGAGGCCAGCCAGACTGCGTATATGTGAACCATTAATTGATTTATACAAACCGTATCCTACCGTTTCCCAGTGACAGATCAATCCGCCGTAGTGTCCGTAGATGTCTGGGCGTATGCCGTATATAATACGGCAGCCAGAGAACTTTCTCTTACGTCAGATCCAAATACGCCAACTTCTTCCATAATCCTCTTGGACTTATCATGAACATAATGATCACGATTAGAAGGAGCAAACTGTAGTCCTCCAATCCCATTTAAAGATTTATCCTTCATGAACTTGCTATTCAACTGATGTACTTGCTGCAATAGTTCATCCACCTGTCCCAAAAGGTAGTAAACATTTTCATTTATAGGCTGCAAGTGCTGCTTCAAAGTCTTGGCCACGTCAGACGGAAGATGTGTTTTTGAATTGGCCAGGGTGACTTCGCTAACACATGCTTTATATTGTTTTAGCATTTGAAGGATCTTTGTTGCCTTTGTTTTCTGTAGAAGAAGAATTTTTCGTAGCTGGAGTTCAAGATTGATGTTGTCGACCAAGGGTTTCATGAGATCATTGGTACGACTCGAATCTTCAGCATCGATAGAATCGCTGAGTTCAAGATCTTCATGATGTTTGAGTCGGATCCAGCCTCCTTCAACAAGATCCATAGGTATCGTAAGAATGTTTCGAAGGGTGTAGAGCTCAAATTTGTCAAAGTTTTTATCGACATGAGAGACCAAAAGAGTTTCCAATTCAGCTGCTCCTGATTTGATCTCATCCAAAGGAAAGACCTCATCATGCGTAGGGTGTAAAGATTTGTCGCCATTTTCACGAAGGTTGTGGATTTGCGTTTCACGGCGCTTGATAAGAAACCGCTCTAAAGCATCTGTACAGTTGTACATGATTTGATTAACATCATTAATAACCTCATCAATCAAAGTTAACGGAGCAAACCCCAAATGCTCAGTAAGTAGAGCTGTTGCTCTATAGTCCCCGGAGTTCATACGTTTGTTTACATTAAACCTCTTGGATCAGTTAATATGCGAATTTTGGTCACGTGAAAAAAATTCAGAAGGTCGCCCGACATTTAACACAACATATACAGCCTTCACTTTTCTGAAGCCTATATAAAAGAAGAA
This sequence comes from Clavispora phyllophila, assembly GCA_030674715.1. Classification (NCBI taxonomy): domain Eukaryota; kingdom Fungi; phylum Ascomycota; class Pichiomycetes; order Serinales; family Metschnikowiaceae; genus Clavispora; species Clavispora phyllophila. The sequence goes on from JAKUAN010000009.1 coordinate 98,411, forward strand.
ACAGAAAGCAGAAAAAAAAAAGTTAGAAAGGGAATAGCAGCTTAGCGTCACCTAGAATTTTTCCAATATCCCTTTTTGGCGCGAATGTTCGGCTGACGTCTAATATGGTTCAGGTAGTCAATCCGGTGTATATACGCACTCGCGTCAGATTGGTTCACAATCGCTTCCCCACGACAATAAGATTCACCATCTCTCGTTCATTTTCCGTCATCATTGAAAGAAGCATTTAGTGTTTCGCTCATTTTTTATCCTTAATAACACGCGTGCCTATAAATGTCGGGCTCAGGTGGAGTTGCAACGGGTAAAACCCCCAACTTCAAGTTTCTTCCTTCAACTTTTGATTCGTTAGACGCCAGGATAATCCAGTATAAATACGCCATTACAAAGCTTGAAGCTGTCATTAAAACCATTGACGCAAAGTTGGTGGAGGCTAAATCCCCAAAAGGATCTAATGGCCTCATTTTGATTCAGTATATCGTCTATCTTACGTCGACAGTATTCGCAATCAATGAATCTGGATTTGGTCCTAAGTTGAATGCGTTGGAGACTTTCAAAGCCATAAAGCCATCCACGGTTGCAATCTCACAGATTGTAACGCATGTGGCCTACGATTTCAAGGACCAGCCGGTTACTCCCTTAGAGTCACTTCCGTCGGTCAAGGCGTCTATTAATTGTTTGAACAGTCTTAAGCACTTCTGCACAATTTGTTTGGATGGATACAAAAAGAGACAAATAAATGCGGCAAATGAAATTAAAAATGACCCATACATGGAAGATTTGGAATATCTCTTCAAATCATCTTTCTTTAATCTTGAAACCGATATTGATTTGTCTCTCAGCTGCCTGAAATTGCCTGGACCTCATTTTGTTTTACCTGGAGTCCAAGAAATAGATTTGGAAGATGTTGATCACATCGAAGCTTGCTTGATTGACATGGACATTCGCTCGCTCTTTGAATTAACGCTACTGATTCCGTTATCCCTCAACCGGCACAAACAACTTATTGCAAAATACAGGGAAATAAAGCTGCTTCCAAAACAGCAGCAACAAGTCGACTTCGAAAAGATTATCAACTACAATTACTCTTTACACAGAATTTTATTCTGGGCCTTACGTTTGAATGATTTATATGCAATCATTAGGAGATTCGGAAGAAAGATTTATCTTTCCAACTATGAGCACCTTACTGATCAAAAATTTCTTTCTTATGTTCCAAATCTGAGCTACTTTCGCTTAAAGATGCTACCTGAGATTGATGAATATTTCAATACGGCTAAGAAAAATGGAGTACTTATAGCTACAACCACACGGTTCATCCGCATGAACTCAAAGCACACGATTGATGCTAACACCGCCCTTGAATTCGTCACATTCATCCAGCAAAGCTTCACGTATGTCGAATCCATGATCGAAAAACTTCATGCTTTTGGAATCAGCTGGCTTACAGGGGAATTGAGTTTTAGAAAGCTGCATGATCTCCCACAAAACAATCTTTTGGATATTGTCGACGCTATTCAAAAGGAGTCTGCCAGAAAAGCTCTTATGAAGAAAGAAAAGGAGTTGGCTTTGCAGCGAGAGAGAGCAAAGGAAAAGGCGAAAGAAAGAGCCAGAGAAGAGGCGAAACAAAAGGCAAGAGAGATGGCCAGAGATAAGGCCAGAGAAAACGAAGCGCGGGCAAGGGAACAGTCAGCAGAGGCTGAGCAAGCAAAGGAAATTGAAAGAGCCAACTTGCCCGCAAAGAAACCATCTACTAAAGCTTCTCTCGACATCCCAAGGTCCAATCAAAGCAAAACCAAGGTGATAGGAGATTATCAAAGGACACGAGACTCTAGATCGTCCTCGGTTAGTAGCATTGAAATAACGCTTGATCCAAATAATCCCAGAAAAGTCACACAGCCAGGAAACAGGTCTCGTTCCTCATCATTGAATGCTAACCCTTCACCTGAAAGGAAAACTCTTTCGAGGCCTCTGAGTATGATTTTTTTGGGGAACAATGGGTCCGCAAGTTCATTGCAACAACCATCGAGTAGCCCGATTGATAAGAACCAAATCGTGAATACTACGTCGGAGGGTCGCCGCAGGTCTTGCTCCCAGCCATTGTCAGTTAGTGCCGCCGCAAAGTCATTAAATGCTCTGCTTTCTACCAACAGTTCGAGATTGAATCTGCTTAGGTCACCTCCTGCGGCCTTGGGACGAAGCAATACTTTGCCAAAGAAATCACCAAATACGACTCCCCAAGCATCTCCAAAAGCGCTGAAACCCATCATCATGGAGGTATTAGAGGAAGCTTCTGGATCTAACAAGGAAAAGAAACTCACTGCTAATCAAAAATTCCAAATGCACTTACGCGAGGCATCAAAGGCGGGAGCACTCTATGCCCAACAGAAGGAAGTACTTTCGAACGTTGTTTTTGATCCTAACAATCCATCATCAACGAAAATTAGAAGGCAAGTCGATCCAGCTAAGCAAAAGATCCCTATTGAAGAGCCAGAAGGAAAGGCGGAGGCTCCGGTTAAGGTACTTGAATCTAAAACCAGTCAATCACCGACTGCAAATACTTCGCTGATCCCGACTCGCTCTCAAGTAACGCGACTCAATACCAAAAGAAATAGCGTGATCCTAAAAGTGGAAGATATTGTCTCTGATGACGCAAGTCAAGATTCTCCAGATGGATCACAGATTCGAAGCATTAGCGAGGAAGCAGAAACCAAAGAAGTTATCGTGAAGAAGGTGCGCTTCATCGGTGTGCCCGCCTACTCAACTGCTGAAGATGCTCCTAGCAGTCAGTCTAGCCGGATATTAAGAAACTTTGCAATTCCTTCTATAGTTCTGAGACAATCGGCAGGAACGGCATTTAAGAAAAAAGACCAACAGTTGAAAAGCGAAGAGAGTTATCTCTTCAGACAACAATTACGCCCAAATACCGAGTTAAACTCCCCGCCTATAACTGCTTCATATGTTCCATCTCTGCAAACGCTGAAGTTGTCCAGATTCAAATCCCGATTCTAGTGGGTGCAAAAGGTATGGCCATTCTATGTGCAGTACGCGATCTTTTTTTTTTGGTACTCATCTTGAAAATGAAAGTCAAATTCGCATTCAAGATTTAGAACTACAATGCCGGCAGAAGTGAGGTTTGAAAGCAATAACGGTTTTGAAGAGCCTCCTGCAAAGAGAAGAGCCCCTAACAAGAGTACTAATGTCGTTAACCCTGAAGGTACCTCTGAATGCTTTAGAGTTGTTAGAACCACCATGTATGTGTCGTTGGCACCCTGCTACATTACAAACCCCATCAACGGTATTAAAGCCCAGCACTTGGACCCATTAATAATGACATATTTTCCAAAGGCCGATGGTGTGGTCTTGTCTTACTCCAACTTGAATGTTAGCAAGGAACATCACTCTGTTGACTCGAACGGAGAACCAAACACAATCGCAAAAGTCTCTGACTCTTCACCCTTCTCTTTCTTGTGGGTGAACGTTGACTTGCTCATATGGCGTCCTCAAATTGGTGACGTTTTGGAAGGCTACATCTACATGCAAACGGCGTCCCACATTGGTTTGTTGGTCCATGACACTTTTAATGCATCCATCAGAATGAGAAACATTCCCCAGGATTGGGAGTTTGTTCCAAGTCAAGCAGATGAATTTGAAGCTGAGCAGCAAGAAGAAGGAGCTTCTAGTAAGTTCAGATCCTACGGCTACTGGGCTGACGCTGAGGGTACCAAGGTCGAGGGAAAGATCACATTTACCGTTAGATCTATTCACACCACCGGCAAGATGATGTCTCTCGAAGGTACTTTGGTTCCTCCTGAAAGTGAACTTGATGCACAGCCTGTTTTCCAAGAACGTCGTGGTTCCAACACTGCCGCTGCCCCATCTGGAAAGCACATGAAGTTTGACGAGGAACCAGCAGGAGACGCTACTGAAGGCTCTGAACCAAAGGCTGATGTTCTTCCCACATATGAGGATAGCGACGTGGGCGAAGCGGAATCGACGAGCTCAGGCGAAGAAAGTTCGGATTGAGAAAATAGTGAGCTGGAGGCTTGCAAGCATAACGGGTTGTATAGTACAAGTTGTTGAAACTAATATAGTTTACATCATGATGTCATTCGGTGTAGCTTTCATCAAAATATGGATTATGATAGCGAATCCCAAATATGATTGGTCTATATACAAATGCTGGTAGTTTATCTATATGGTTTGTCGTCATTTATCATCCGCCAAATAACGTCTCTTTCCTTGTTTGTAGGTCGGTGATACTTTGTTTGCCCACCAAACATGATCCGGTTCCACCGCTGTTTGTTCCACCATCGGCGATAGAAAAACCAGCCCCCAGCCTTACTTGGAGTAGGGGATTGGTTGGCCATCATGGTAAGCTTTTGTACTTTATGAAGACGCTTGAAGTTCCACATGGTTAAGAGGACACCCTGAATGATGGAGATAACAACCACCGCCCCGAACCCGTAGTACGATTCTTCAATGTAATTTTTCAAATTCATACCGTAGAACGCAGGCACAAGAGTGGCTACTGTGAAGCCTAGGGTGTAAATCGTCACCTTCAACTCAAAAAGCATGAGAGAATTTCTGTTAGCGTCTAGAATGATGTTCAGGATTTCCTCTGTAGCCTTAATGTCACTGATTAAAGAGCCAGCCTGCTGAACAACTTCGTCACAATGCTTGTAGTAGGTCTCAAGAATCATCTCCACTTCAGAGTAATCGGAAACCTCGTTTGACGGGTTGTACTTTTGCGAGCTGGTCAAGTACATACCATTGAGATCCTCGTCATTATCTAGTAACTCTTCTAAGACATCTCTGATCAAGGTAGCTCTTTGATAAAATCCGGACAATTTTTTCAGCTTGATAAGCAACTGTTGCAAGCTTTCCCTGCTAATGTGATCCTCTAGTTCTGATAAAATCATCCCACAGGTAGACAGGTGTGACTGCAACTCAGCCTCTAGGTAACTCAAGATACTAATAAGAATTGTCTCCAAGGCCTTGAACTCGTAGGGAAGGTTGCTGGGTGCCTTCAATTTCATCTCCAAGTCGTACATGAACAAACCCAATTTGCTCGCAACTGAAGGTGTTGAAGTGTCAAAAACCTTCACACTATCCCGCTGAATGATCGCCTTGATATGTAATAGATTGACAATTATTGCGTTTGAAGGGCGAATCATGATGGAAGGAGCCACTTCGATAGATGAAGAATCGACTTTTCTCAAGTCTCGAGCAAACAAGTTATTCTCCTTAAGGAACTTGGCCTTCGGGTACCTCTGAGAGACAGCAACCAAGTTTCCCAAGTGGTTGAAAGTAGTACAAGACACGTACAAGTCGTTAGGCGTTATGGGTTTCACCATATTATAGATGACATCCTCATCCATGCTAGTATCTTGAATTGGGTCATGGAGCTGTGGGTCTAAAAGCAGGTGCAAAATTCTCTTTGGGGGATTTGTCGCATACAGACGGATCCAATAGAAAGGTGTCTTGTTGAAACTCGAAGATTGTGAGGCGAAAAGTCGCCCTATGGATCGTAGAAGCATTGGGTGTCAAGACTGATGCCTGATAGTGAGGTTTTGGATTGCTAAGAGTGTGTGGCGCGGAATTTTTTTTTTAGTCATTAATGCAAAAAAGAAATAGAGCCGATAACTAGAACAAAAAACAACTGATAAAATAAGAAAGACATAATAGAATTCTGTCTGCGGGCGTAAACAAGTACAATGAAAAATACAGTATGTTTCATTTATACTATGTGAAAATTTATAGTAAGCTAGTAAAAGTAATACCGACTGCGAAGTGAAGTAGCGAAAGAACTCAGTCGCTTAGTTAAAGAACTTTCTTGTGGCAGAAGGACCAAACAACTCCAATCTGACGCCTGGCAAAGCTTCTTCAGACAACAACTTCAATCTTTCCTCCAAAGTGTTGTCAACTGCGATCTTTCCGGTTTTGTTAGAAGCGATAACACCACCCGCAAGAGAGGCATCCAAGAAATTGGATTCATCGACGGTAATCAGAACAGGGAACTTAGAGTTTTCTTCAAACTTCTTAGCAGCATCGGCTGCAGCTTCCTTAGCCAAAGCTACATCGGCCTCTCTAACCTTGAGAGTAACGTTGTCTTCGTGGAGAGCGTACAACGCCTCCTCAATCAAACCTTCCAAGATTGGCTTGTACTCGCTCTTCTTAGAAGCCAATTCGACCAAGCTCTTCTCGGCCTGCTCAAATATTTCATTTAACACCTTCTCCTTCTCGGCCAAAACCTTCAATCTGGTCTTGTTGCCGATGGTGGACTTGGTGATTTGTTGCGCCAACGAAGCCTTCTTTAATTTCTGCTCGAAAGCGCTGTCGATAGCTGCGGTCTCGGATCTGACAATAGAGGACTTTTCGATTTCGTACTCCTCGTCCGCCTTCAATCTAATCTCCTTTGCCTTTTCTTGTGCTTCCTTTTCGATGAAAGCCTTCATCTTACGGAGTTCCACATTCACCTAAATGAAATTAGTATACGTCTGGGGAAAATTGAGGGCAAGTCTCACCGAAGTGAATGGAGCAGTGGCCCACATACCTGGTCATCAGTCAACGACATTGTTCTGTATTGTATGCTAGAATTTGTAGATTAGCCTTATCGTTCTCGACACGAGGGTGAGTGCTCGGTGTCGTGCCGTCACCGAAACAACTCTCGCGTACAGGAATGGCCACTGATTTCTCTCTTGTACTCATCTGATGAGATCGGGTAATCATGGACTGTGAATTTATTGGTCGTATCGCCGCTTTAAATAATCACTACATTATAAAGCAGGTCTTTTTATGATATTCGGTTTTTTATTTTGAAGCAGGTCCGACGGCTAGGGAGGTGAGCACATCCGTCCGCACTGCAGTGTGAATAAATAAATGGCACTAGCACAGCAACATCCACAGTGTCGTTTTGGTCAATCTACAACTTCTCGAGAAAGTTCTTGGCCAATTCCACTCCGACAAAAGTTGCTGCGTTGGCAGGGAAAGAACGAGCCAACGCTGGCCCCACACCTGGGAAAAACGCCTTAATACCACCTTTAGCGTAGATATTCTTGGTGGTGGTGGCGATCGAGACGCTGACATTGGAGGATTGTTGCGTGGATTTGATCGTGTCGATAGGGAAAACACCCAACCACATGGCAACACCCGCGCATCCACCGGCAGTGGAGATGGCAAACAAAGACATGCTCTCACCAGGAGAGGACAACTTTTGCTTGATATACTCGTATGTGGCAAAGTACAAGGCCGAACCAGGACCATCTCTTGCCAAGGTAGCAGCAGAGCCTTTGAAAATGGATCTCAAGCCTCCGGTCCTGTACATCTCGGCAATGACCGAGCCCATAGAGGACTTAGCTCCACTTTGCACCTGCATCATCACCTTGACTCTCTCAAAAGGAGCGGCCACCAAGGTGGTTGGCACGGCAGAAATGAAACCGGCAGTGGAGATCTCACCAATTGTAAAATCTTCCGCCTTCTTTCCCTGGTAGTGACCCACGAGCTTCTTGCCCATGTCATAACCCCAAAAGGACACCGCAAACATAGGAGTCACACCCAACAACGGAGGTACCACACCTCTGTAGAAACCGCGCAAACCATCTTTAGCCAAAGTTCCTTTCAAGCACTCTGTAGTAGTATTGTAAACTCCGGTTTGCAACCGGACTTTAACCAAGTCAAAGGGGTGACCTGTCAAAACGGCACAAACACCGCCAAAGCCACCTGAAGCAAACGACTTGACATTCTCAATCAAAACAGAGTCGGTTTCATCCATGGTCAATGCTTGTAGATAATAGAGAGAATGAACGTAGAAGAGATGTTATAAATAAGTGAAAAACAAAAAGATGATGAGGGAGAAAGGTTGGGATTGTTGAGCTAGTCAAAAATCCGGGGAACCTCACCCGCTTTATACAGTCACATTTTCTCCCTCGGTCCGAGTGCACCAACTAACCATCTCGTGCCTGGCAGAAGACATTTTTTGCTTAACCAATGACGCAGCTTGCAGAAGCTTCCAATCCGCGGTTATTTCTGCTGCTTTTGTCGTATACTGTTAGCGTGATAACTATTCCATCTGTATTACAGGTTTGTTACTCCACTATTGGTGTGTTTTTCTACTGATAAGCCAAAAAAGCGATTCTGTTTAATCGTCTGTGGAAGGTACATATCAGAAATAATTGGGACGAGATCACAAAGGGATAATAACGGCGAAGCAGACTTTCGCAGATTTGCTTTCTCGGCAAGTGATATTTTATCCTCGAACTCCGGACGAGTGGGGTAGATCGTCCATTGAAATCACCCAATAACATGCAGTATGTATCGTAAATACATGTATGCATCCGGTGAGCCTGCAGTCGCGAGTGATGTATGAATGTTTCCTATACAGATCTATGACCGCTGTTTTAAAGCAATTTGCTGAGATCTTTGAACTCAATATCGGCACGTAAATCCTTAATAAGAGTTTCCCTCAATGGTCGGATCTTTCTCATGTACAAATCTCCGTGCATCATACTCATGAGACTGCTGAGATTACCGTGTAGATTGCTCAAATCGTCATCGTATTCCACACTATCGCTTGACTCCATTAGGTTGAGCACATTTACAACGTTGATCACACAGGAGCCAAACTCTTCGCTGCTCTTCATAAACGTAAATGTGTAGTTCAACAATTGATAGATTTGATTAATGTATGACTCGTTAGATAACTTTCCTCTAATGTTCTCATCGAGTAATTTGCAATCGGATATTTTTCCCAAATACCGCTTGTGGATACTTATGATTTCGTCGATTGTACGTTCTGCGCCATTATGCCGCCACGTAGGTCCACTCTCAAGTCCAACTAGAACGCCCTTGTCAACACATTTTTCGGCAAAGTCAGTATTGAGAATAGGAAGCTTTCTATCTTTTCTAGATTGATTCCCTAAAGATTCTGCGTCAAGAACGGAACCCAGCCGGAAGATATTTGTCACGATTTCATCTTCGAATGACTTCTCAATCAAATCGAAAGAAAAGAATCTAACGATTGTGTTGACAAGCATGAGAAGCTTGTATCTTATCAAGTTGATAGTACGAATAGCTTTGAATGCCCACTCAATCTTTACCCTTCTTCCTTCACTCAAAGTCAACATCAGCCGTTTGCTCCTAAATTTGCGGAGATTATTCTTGTACAAACTCTGAAACTCAAGAAAATTGTGGTTCAAATAAAACTGAAAGTGGCGAACTCCCCATAGGAAGTTGAAGAGACGTAAGTATTGAGTTCTTTCATCCTGATGATTCAACAATATTTCAATTGGAAGACTTGGAAGTTTATATTCGAGAGTGAACACATCCCATCCAACTGTACCGTGGCTCAAATCCAAAATTCGCGCATCGATATTATCACGATACCTCGGGAGCATGTTTTGCGCCGAGGACGTACTGATTGATTGAGTCAAAAGTTCAGAGAGTTTTGCTGAAGTAAGATTTGTGGCTGGCTCGCCAAGAATGGCAAACCCTCTTTTAAAAATCATATCGATGAAATCACTGCTGCTCATGAACATAATTTTCTTTAGGCTGGAAAGATGCAGAAATAGCTCAAATTTAGATTCCAGGACAATGGTAAAATATTTGATGATTTCGTTATACTGATGCTCAATAAGATTCTGTAGAAGGTTGGAATCCATGTGCTTGAGACCTTTGTGGGTAACGAAAATGAATTTGGAATATCTCGAAGTGTATTCATTAAGCCAGCTTATCTCCTTGCAATATTTTTCGAGAAAAATTAGCATTTTTCCAATGTGAAATATCTTCTGGAATGTTGAGGGTTCAAAACTCAAGAAAGATGGAAGCCTCTGAGAGTCGTATTCCACAATGTCGTGTATGTGACTGTGGTTGACATTGAAAGTGACAAAGAATTCTCTATTCTCATCAGTCAATTCGCCTTGAATGATCCATTGTTCAAGATACTCGTAATAAGGAACGACAATTTGGTTGAATACCTCCAGCGAAAGTTGCTGGATAACAGTATCCCCGAACTTCGAAAGCCTATAAATTTCATTCAAAAATTCATAGCCATCAAGTTTTGAGGACTGACGGTAAATATAGTTGAGAATCCGAAGTATCTTTATCTGCTCTTGCAATTGATTCGATACCCTTAGGAGCGACAACGGGCTTCTCTCAAAACTTTTATTCACGAAGGACACGTAGTTTCTTAGTAGCAATTCGATGCAGCGGAAGAAGGAGTTTTTAATAGGAGAGGATTCCTTGCCCTTGATACCTTCTAGTGAAGATTGAAGATACCTAAACAATAATCCAGGTTCAACGATATCGCCTAGAAGTTGTGCTTCATCATTATCAATTTCTGGGGGTAGAACCACACTGTCATTCCCCTTTTCAAATCGTAGGAAACTAGTATCCTGTCCTAACAAAGTGTATTGGAGGCTCGAAAGTGTATCTGCATTGGCAAACATATTCTGGGGCGTAGAAAGATGGACTGAAGCGGACTGGGGTTGCCGGCGAACATGGTTGGGATTATTTATATCCACCGGAGATGATAGAAGATCGGCGTGGTATAGAGGGGTGGGAATCGCAGGGTCCTCTGCGTTGTTCAGCATTTCGGTTAAAAACACCAAATAGGCTGCAACTCTATCGAGCAGCGTTTCATTGGAGATACTTTCCACGATATCCTGGAATCTAATCCAATCCTGAACCCTATGTGAGCTGAGGAATTTTGTTTTGCACTGATCTAAAACAATCCCGAGGTTTAGTCTTGATTCAGGATTTTGAGACAGAAGATATGTGGCAATTTCATTCACAAGACTTTGGGTATATTCTGCTCCAAACTCGGATGGAACCAATGAGTGGACAAGCCGATTTAGGTAGACCTTAATAAACTGGCCTTTGTCTAACGTCATTTGGAGTTTGACGCTATCAAAGTACTTTGTTGATATTCTATTTACATTGGCGCGTTGGTGTGCATACACGTGGATCGCATCTCAGAGCGGTACTCCGACTACAGAATATTCCTTCTTAACTGTTCATAAGCTTGATACGTTCAGACTGTTCGTAATCAAGGGTCATATAAAAGGCTTTCAACACTCTTACTTTTCCTTTCTTTTTTTTTCTTTTTTTTTTTTTTTTGTTACTTTGAGTTGTAAACGAAGGAAAAAAAATTGGGTAGCAAGATGGCAAAAAATGTAGAGTCGGACTCCGCAAAAAAAATACATATTGCTTCTGGTCTCATAGATTACAACTTAATACCCGAGCTGACTTCATTTGGTTCAATGACAGGCTCAAATACATTAGTATTCAAGTCTTTGTCACTCAAGTTCAATTGAGCGTCAGTCCAAATATGTTGGACAGGAGGAGCAGATTCCTCTCCAACACCACATAATCCGCCTTTCTTTTCCCAGTCACTGATTCTCGGCAAGTTCAATTCGTTAAACACGGAGTCAACAGCGCTAATTAATTGGTCAGCGATTTCAGGTCCATGTCCAGGAGTTGGGGTAATTCTCAATCTCTCCTCGCCAATTGGAACTGTAGGAAAGTTGATTGCCTGGACATAGATGTTGTGCCTCTCCAACAACAAGTCGGATGCTTTCTTGGCATCCATAGCATTTCCTACTAAGATAGGAACGATGTGGGATGGGTTGGGGATAACGGGAATACCAATGTTGTTGAAATTGTTTTTGACGTATCTGGTATTCTTTTGTTGGGCAATTCTGTCCTTCAAAGTGGACCGTTGGTATCTGATGGAGGCAGAAGCGCCTGCCATGACTGCTGGAGGCAACGAGGTAGTAAAGATGAATCCTGGAGCAAACGATCTAAACCAGTCGATCAAATTGCGTTTTCCGGTAATGTAGCCACCAACAACACCGTAAGCCTTACCCAAGGTACCGGTAACCATGTCAATCCTGTTCATGACCGATTCGGGTTGGATCTTGTTCAATCCAGCACGCAAGTGCTCGTCAAAGTTCAAATGCTCGGCAACACCAGCACCATGAGGACCATACATACCGACAGCATGCACCTCGTCCAAAAAGGTGATGGCACCATACTTGTCCGCCAAGTCACAAATCGCCTCGATTGGCGCAATAGAACCACACATAGAGTAGACCGACTCAAATGCGATCAACTTTGGAGTAGACTTAGGGTACAGGGCCAATCTTCTCTCCAAGTCCTTCAAATTGTTATGCTTGAAGATTTCCTTTTTGGCGCGAGAGTTCCGAATACCTTGGATCATCGACGCGTGGTTCAACTCGTCAGAGAAGATCACCAAATCTTTCATCTTCTGACCCAAAAGAGAAAGCACAGCATCGTTGGCAACAAAGCACGAGCTGAAAACCAACGCAGCCTCGTGCTTGTGCAAAGCGGAAAGTTCGGATTCCAACTTGATGGCGTTCCCGTTGTGACCCGCAATGTTTCTGGTACCACCAGCACCAGCACCGTACTTGTCCAAAGTCTCTCTCATAGCCTGCAAAGTCTTTTCGTTCGTGCCCATACCCAAGTAGTCGTTGGCACACCATACGGTGACCTTATCCATCTCTTGAGTCATGTGGGCCTTAGGAAACTCTTTAGCCAACCGGTTGATGTTGTTGAAAAAACGGTACGACTTGTCGTTTCTCTTTTTCTCAATCTCGGAGTCGATGAAGCCATCGTAGTCGAATGCGGTCTCCTTCGTAGCCTTGTCCACAAGCTCCAACTTGCTACCGATCAAATCAGAGTCGGAGAAAGCGTAAGGGCTCGATTGGTTACCGGAGGTAGAAGCCGGAGCGCTAGAGGCCTTGTTGGTATTTGAGGCCATAGTATACTCCCTGGTCGACAAAGCTGCTCCAGCAAAAGGACAAGCACGAGCACGTTCAGCCAAACTGGAAGTCTTTGTCAATTGGCGAAGAGCCTGAGTGGATTGAGATCTCACAAAGGGACAGACCTTAAGCGAGGCACGGGTTAGCGATTCCATTGTTGACGTTTCAAAGTTTACAGACGGTCCTACTCGGTGATATTTCCGGGCTTGGGACTTTGCTAAACGAAGTATGGAGAAAAGGAATGAAAAAAAACGGCGCGAATGATGACTTTGTCTGGTAAAAAGACGCACAAACTGCATTATTACCTTAAACGCGATTTTGACTGGCCCATTCACACATGCCTCAACCTGGGCATACCCCAAGCTCAAACCACTTACAGATGTAACGGCCGTTCATGAAATTACTCAAGCTCTTACTTTAAAAAATTAGATTTGGTCAAATCTCTGGTGTTCTCTCGCAGTCCAGAGGCAGCATACAGTATTTTTGTGAACCTTCGATCAGTCAAGAAGTTGACTGCATTTGAGCCTTAGCCCAAATCCGGAAACAATAGGGTGCACCCAGTGAGTCAGAGGATGGCCGACTCGCCGTTTCCTTTATGCTCGCGGTTGACGCCGAAAACGAATAGCTGAGGCTGACAAATGGAAAAAAAGAAGCGACCTCGGTGAGGATCGAACTCACGATCTCAAGATTAACAGTCTTACGCCTTAACCAGCTTGGCCACGAAGTCTTCCTTCTTAGCCGATTTTACCAAAGAATCTATGCATGATACGAAAGTATCGGCGGCTGAAAGGTTTTTACTACCCTCGATTAGATTCACTTTCGATGTAAGGAACAAAATATTCACACATTGGGCCATCAAATAACTAAGGATGCGAATATAATCTTTCTTACAAATATACCGCACTTTAAACGTGTCTACGTATCCAGGAATTGGAAAAGTTCTATTTCTAATATCTTTGTAAATTAAACCTAACCCAAGAAAGAGATGAAACTATACATTCAAAAGTAATAATTAATCTGAACAAATAATTTATTCCTCATCCTCCTCATCCTCAGCAATAGAGTAGAATTGCAATTGGTATTGGTTCTTCTTGACGGAGACGAATCTGATCCAGTCTCTGAGTTGGTTCTTCTTCAAGAATCTCTTAGTCAAGTACTTCAAGTACTTACCGGAGAACTTGGTGGTGGAAACAACAATGACCTTGTTGCCGTCCTCGGAGACGGAAACGGCCTCACCCAAGTTAGCGATGATACCGTCAACCTTGATGTGTTCAACCAAGTACTTAACGTAAGCCTCTTGGTCGAAAACAGCGTTCTCGACTGGAGCAGAAGTGTCAACGACGAACTTCTTAGCAGCTTGAGTGTTCTTGGTGGTCTAGATCCCTTGTTAGCCTACCGCACGATTATCGGAATACACATGATGTGTAGCAGATAAAGACAGCATAGCCCCCGGGACGGGTTTTCTGTGTAAAAAGCTAGTTATTCGGACGAAACTGAGTTCGTCCAAGTTATCAACGATAAATCATCGAAACTAAAATTAATAGACCGAAAAACCCGCACAAGGTGAAAATAACTTGTCGATATCTATCTTTGAACTTGAGTGATACATACAATTGGAGCCATTTTTGCTATTGTTGAATGAAGTAGAAAAGAAGATTTTTTCACACAGTTACTGAATGAAAATTTACTCCGAGCCTTCGCAGTGCCATGCAGGACAATAAAATTTTTGCACGTCACAAGGGCTGGTACCCTAGATTTTATTCGTGCACGTGTGCGACTCACTTGACTCAAACAAGGGTGCGAACAAGATGATTCAGATGACTCCCCTCAATGATTCCGGTTGCGAACCAATGAAATAATGCTGATAACACATACTCACGTCACCCCCCGCATTAGGCAAAGTAGTAGAATAGTATGGAGTATTATAAATAGAAAGAAAAAGAAAAATAACCAAACATCTAATCCATAACTGATGTTTTTTTCTAGAACCTTTTGCAGTTCTGCCAGAAACCATTCGGCCTCTAATATTCTTAGAGCACACGCCAGTGTTGTTCAATCGTCTGCTGTTAAGCCTGTCAGAGCAATTGACTTGGCATTGACAACTGGACCTCGTAATGATTGGACGGCTGCGCAGATTAAAGAAATTTACAAGACACCTCTTCAAGATCTAATGTTCAAGTCTCAGCTTCAACACAGAAGCTATCATGATCCTTCAGAAGTGCAATTGTGTACTTTACTCAGTATTAAAACTGGAGGTTGTACCGAGGATTGCAAATATTGTGCTCAGTCATCCCGATATGACACTGGAACAGAAGCTGAGAAGATGATAAAGCTTGAAGAGGTCAAAGTGGCAGCGATAAAGGCAAAGGAGAATGGCTCTACGAGATTTTGTATGGGTGCAGCTTGGAGAGATATGAACGGTCGGAAATCTGGCTTAAAGAGAATTGCGGAAATGGTGACGTGGATCAACGAGGAATTGAAAATGGAAACTTGTGTCACATTGGGTATGGTTGATGAACAGCAAGCTAAAACTCTTAAGGAAGCAGGGCTTACTGCGTACAACCACAATATTGACACCTCTAGAGAACACTATCCAAATGTCATCTCTACGAGATCCTACGATGAGCGGTTGAACACAATCAAAAATGTCCAAAAGGCAGGCTTGAAGGCTTGTACTGGCGGAATTTTGGGATTGGGCGAGACTGAAGACGACCATATTGGTTTTCTTTTTACATTGGCAACCATGGACTCCCATCCAGAATCTTTACCGATCAACCGTTTAGTTCCAATCAAGGGGACTCCGTTAGAAAAGGAGCTTTCTGAGCTTCCTGCGGATCTGACGCGAAAGTTGAAATTCGATGCTATTATCAGAACCATTGCGACGGCTCGTCTTATTATGCCCGAGTCCATCATTCGTTTGGCCGCAGGTCGCTACACTATGAAAGAAAATGAACAATTCTTGTGTTTCTTGGCCGGCTGCAACGCTATTTTCACTGGTGAAAAGATGCTCACAACTATGTGCAACGGTTGGGATGAAGATATCGCCATGTTGAAGAGATGGGGGTTGAAGCCAATGAAATCTTTCCGCAAGCATGAAATAAAGCAAATAGCAATATAGACAATATATCATTATATCTCCTTGATGTCTGGCTTAGTGACGGTTGTAGAGACTTAACATCCAATCAACCTGTACATTTTTCGCACCCAGAGATGTGTCATAGATAAAGATTAGCAAAACCCTGCAATTGAGCGCGCACTCTCACTACTGGACAATTCCGATAATCATAGGTGGACGACATGTTTCGGAGGAGCACCTGTCAAAAGGTTTTCAGTGGAATCCGGAGGTATACCCTGAGCCCAAAAAATCCCCAGGGCCGGGTGTTTCCCACTGTGGCGTTTGCCTCTATAACTGTGGGAATTGCGTCGTATCTATATGGGCGGAAACAGATTCACGATAATCCGCCCGAGGATTTATTTCCCAAATCTTCCACCACAAAATTGGAGGAGATTGCACCTCCTTCTTACTGCTCCGACTCGGAGTTGAATCAGGCAATCAAAGAAATTAAAGCAATCATTGGCGAGTCGAAGGTTACCAATGCTGCGGTAGAGATCCAAAGCCATACCGAAAACCAATTCACCCCTCTATCACCTTTGACTCATGAGAAGCCAAAGTGGGTCATTTATGGAACTTCAACCGAAGAAATTTCGCTGATCATGAAGATCCTTCACAAGTATAATGTACCGGTCGTTCCGTTTTCCGGTGGGACTTCTTTGGAAGGGCATTTCTTCTCTACGCGAGCGGGTGTCGTCCTAAACACCAGTCGTATGAACCGGGTATTGAGAGTCAACCATGATGATTTGGACGTCGTTGTTGAAGCAGGTGTCAATTGGGTGGATCTCAACGAAAAGTTGCAAGGCAAGCAGTTGATGTTTGGGTGCGATTGTGGTCCTAACGGTCTTATCGGAGGTATGGTGAACACTAATGCTTCGGGGATTAATGCATCCAGATATGGTGCAATGGTACAAAATGTCATTGCGCTCACAGTGGTACTTGCAGACGGAACTGTTATCAAGACAAAGCAGAGACCTAGGAAGTCCAGTTCCGGGTACAATCTCACTGGACTTTTCATTGGAAGTGAGGGAACTCTTGGAATCGTGACTGAAGCAACTCTCAAGCTTCATGTAAAGCCATCGTACGAAACTGTTGTCGTGGGACAATTTCCAACTATCTTGGATACCACCAACACTGTGGCCGAACTCTTTCGCCAAGGTGTTCGACCAGAGGCGATTGAGCTTTTGGATAAGGACATGATGCATTGTATTAACTACAGCGGATACTGGACGAAGGAATGGTTAGAAGTGCCCACCTTGTTCTTCAAGTTAGGTGGGTTGAGCAAAGCCGTAGTCGATGAAACTCTACAGCGGGTCGAAGCGGTATCCAAGGAGAACAATTGCAAGGACTTTATCATTGCAAAGGACAAAGAAGAGGAAGAAGAGTTGTTCAGCGCAAGAAAAAATGCTTTCTATGCGGCCATTAATTACAGTAAGAACGAGATTGACGAAGATGCAAGAATGTGGGTCACGGATGTGGCTGTTCCCCTCTCTAACTTATCTCCGGTGTTGGAAGAAGTCCGCCTGATGATTAAAGAATCTGGACTTCAATCCATCATTTTAGGCCACGTTGGAGACGGAAATTTCCACGCAGACATTTTTTATACTCCATCCCAAGAAGAACAATGCAAAGAGCTTGTGGAAAAGATCACTCTTCTCGGCTTGGCTAACGAGGGAACGGCTAGTGGTGAGCACGGGATCGGAAATGGTAAGAGAAAGTACTTGCCAATCGAATTGGGACAAGATGCAGTTGACACCATGCGCAAAGTCAAAATGGCGTTAGACCCAAAAAGATTGTTAAACCCCGATAAGATATTTAAAATTGACCCCAATGATGAGGGGAAGTACTAAGCGTACGTACATATTCGCAAACTGATCAGCGCTGCGATAATGCCCAAACGGGAATATAGATAGACGCAAGTATCCACGTTTAAATATTGTTTTCTCTTCTCTTAATTTTAAATTGCTTAATGATTCGGTACATAAACCGACTTGCATAATATCGAATACTTATATATCGTGTTATATTTTTTTTATTGCCCTGGAGGTAAAAGATTTCTGGCCCCACTATTTTACGTTCTCTATATGTAGTACTGCACTCGGGGAAGTAGATATCGTGAATTGAATCTCAGCATGCACACTTTTACCCCTAACATCGCAAAATGCGCAATCGGCTTCTTCGGACTTCTATCACCTCAAATTTGCTCAAATGATAATCTCCAGAATCCAGGGTTTAGTGCTCGTAAGTAATTTCTGTAAACTTAAATGAGGGTTTATCCTTGTAGCATTTATAACACTATGATAAATGTGCTGTAGTCACGCAAATCTGCTGTAATCATCACAACACGGCACCTAACCAGTTCGGCCTTATCTTATCACGTGCCGCGCTGGTACGAAATTTTCATGAGGACGTAAAACTTGCCCGATAGGAAAAGTTTCACTTATCTCTGTTCAGGCCACGGTCTTTTCTTTCTGACTTTTTCCCTATTACGATTTCATCGTTCACAGGATAGAGAGCGTGCTTTATATTTCGACTGTTCTCCCTCCTTTTGATTTATCTTATCATTTATCGTTGTGATTTTTTGGGAAAGCGTCGTTGTTTGCTATCACTGTATTGCTCCTTTCATTTTTGAAAAATCGGTCTGTTGCACAAATATCCAGGATCTTCATAAACGCATAAAAATCATGGCACAAAGCTTCACTGCCAAAAACATACACACCAAGTTGAATGAGCTTTCAATTGATTCGCTGCAAGACAACTTCGAGATATCGCCGAAAAAGGAGGCTAGCGGATTATCCACAACATCTCTTCTTTCATCACGACTTGCGGGTGAACAATATGATGGTGCTATCACCATTCCGGATAATATTTTGATTCAGGCGAGATACACAGATGAACACCCGGAGCCGGAGCTTTTGGCTACTTCTGTGGGCAAAGAGCTTGATGGAAGAATGATCCCATCGTCATCGACAATCTCACTTTTGTCGCTTAACAACAATAACTTCCTGTCCTTCAATAATGACTCCTACCAAAGCAATAAGCCGTCCCAGTTTCCACCGCCGCTACTCGATCGGAAAAACTCCCATCCTACTCTCATTTCTTCTCGTAACTCGATAACACATTCGAATCAGCAAAGACTACAGCCATACCTGAAAATGAGCTCCCCTAGTATACCAGCGAATGCGGACTTTTACAGTACCACAAGTCCTCAGGTCATCCCCTTGTCCCGAAATCAGTCATTCCAACATATCACGCCAGATTCCCCGAATCTAGATCCGGTCTCGTTGGGTGGTTCTCCCTCCAGATTTTGGTTGAACTCGCAGACGCCGCCTAAATCTCTATCTGGCTCGCTTACAATGTCTCGTACGCAGATGTTCCCAATGACGCAGCTCAATAGCGCAACTCAGCCACAGAGCCAAGGCTTCATCATTGGTTCTGCGAACTCTGTGTCAAAGGCAATCAATATTAAAGGGTCGGGTGGGGACTCGCCCATACTCAATCCGGTTCAAACTCCTATTGAAGATATGCCTATAACTCCCCTTTACTTGAACTCCGAGAAGAACAGCTATTTTGTTTTGACCAAAGAGGGTTCCATGGGCAGTCGAAACACAAATGACTTCAAGTTCAGAAATGATCTTAATAACGACTGCCTTGAAGAGGAGGATGAGGCTGAGGGAACAGAAGTTGAGTTTTTGGCTGACCATAGGCATCAAAGCGATATCAATATGGATTAAACGCATGGGAGGGACCGTAAAAGTCCACTCCCCTTATGTATATATATATATATATATATACGCAAAAAAAATTCTTTCACTTTTACCCGAAAGCTATCAAATTAATATATACTGAAATAGCTTTTACTGGTTTTCAAGGACTAGCATGGTGTATGGTCTGACCTCAGTAGACTGTCTGCTTGTGATGTGGCGCGCGCATATCGGTTCACATGGCGATATATCTGCTTAAATTGCCATCAATATTCCAAAAGCGCATTATAATACCAGTCATGTCTACCTACGAAGGTATGTTCGTCCAGTCTTCACAAGACGTATTGATTTACTAACGTTTAGATGATCATAATTTACGAAACGGACAACAGTCGTCAAACTCTACGGAAACGAGCCGGCAGTACCCGTCTCTCTCCAGCATAATAGACTCGTTCATAGCACATAACACTGAACAAGATGGTGAGATTCTTAATGGTCGGGAAATTTTCACCAGAGCACTTCAGATGATGTCCGCCGAAGACGGAGGCTCCGATGTGGTGCAGAATTTTCTTTCGTCGTTTGAGAGCATGGGGCCAGAAGTGAAGGCTGAAGGGGCATCGCAGGATTTGCTTGACTCGTTAGACCGAGTAGACGTGAAGTCCTTGTCTGACACAGCTGACTGCCCTATCTGCACTAATAGGTTTGTTGACAACGACTATCCTCTAGTCGTTAAACTCCCGTGTCACGTCCAAGGAAAAACGAAGAAGGAGCACATGTTTGATTTAGACTGCATTGCCCCGTGGTTAAAGGTAAACTCCACATGCCCTCTTTGTCGATTTAATATAAATGAGGTGGACAAAATCAGAAGACAGAAGCTTGAGGCTGAACTTAAAAGGGTTAGGGACGAGGAGGAGGACGACGACGACGAAGACGAGTGGGATATGTACGGCTAGTAGTATATACAGATATTACAGCTTTAAAAATTTAATCATTAAAGAGACTATGTACATTGTTAGGCTATGTCGTAACACCGCTACTTAGATTCCTCAAGGTACAGCTTAAAAGTGTCCGATTTCAACAATTCCTGGACCTTGGCAGCAATCGGATCGGTGGAGTCTGTAGAATAAGCATCTGGTAACTTCATATCTTCGCTCGACAAGTTGGCCAAAGTTTCGGCAAAGTCAAGCGATTCTCTGGTGAAGATCTGAGCCTTGTACTTGACCTTGTCAAATGCATACTTATTGATGTAGGATAGCCACAAGTCCAAAACCTCAGGGTTAGCATCATAAGCGGTCAACAGACGGTTGAAGGTTACTCTGTGGAAGTTCTCCTTGGATTTGGCCTGAGCGAAGGGAGACTTGATCACAGTATACAATCGTTTCTCAGTTTTCAATGTGTGCACTTTAGAGCATGGGATGCCCAAAAAGTAAGCAGATCTGGCAGCAAACTCAGACGCTCTGATGATGTCCTCTTCTTCGTAACCTCTAAACTTGATCTCAGCGACTTTATGACCATGCGTTTGGGGAATTCTCATTGGCTTGTACTGCAACAACTCAACATTGAGAGGGATAGGTCTCTTTGTGATGGGATCAACGTGCTCTTCTTTTATAAGCTTAGGGGCAAACTCGAATTCCTGATTCAACAAAGAGCTTCTAAATTCTTGTGCTTCAACCTCCTCTGCACGCTTCTTTTCAACAAGTTCCTGGGGCGTAAGGAAGGTGCCCTTAGGCTTGGCACTTTGGGCCAAAACCGTAGTGGTTTTAATCGTACGAGCGTTGTTTACCAACCTCAAATAAGAACGTCCGAGCATGTTCAGTTTTCGATCAAAAGTTAAACCGGTAAGTTTGAATTGGTAACTGGGCGAAAAAAATTCCTGCAGTCCGTGTCAATCGCTCACGTGAATGCATTCTTGTGAAGGTAGAAGCTTCAAGATTCGGAGCACCCTAACGTTCATTGTATGCTTACAGCTTCTTTTTCCTGCCATTTTTCAAGATGCTTGTTCGGATTTCTTTCTTCTTCTGGGTTTTTTTTTTTTTTTTTTTTGTTTTTTTTTTTTGTTTTTTGGATCAAAATTCGAGATTTGGTTTGACTTCTTGCATTTTACATTTTGGGATGCCGATGCGAGTCTTTAGTCAAACACTTCGTAGCTTCTTCAGGCTTTTAACCAGATAGAGCTGAAACTTCTCTATTTTCTGGCAATATTTCCATAATACAGTAGCTATTCACAATTGCCAAAAGAAGGTAACGTCCAATGCTAGAAGAGAATTACACCAACCAATCTGCAGGTGTGCATCAACGCTTTGAGATGGGACTTCCTCTATTCTCAAGTCGTTATGGGTAAAGCTAGCAAAGATAAGAGAGACCTTTACTACAGGAGGGCTAAAGAAGAAGGTTGGAGGGCTCGTTCCGCCTTCAAGCTTCTTCAAATCAACGAGCAGTTCAACATATTTGACGGGGTAAAGAGAGTGGTTGATCTTTGTGCCGCCCCAGGATCTTGGTCGCAAGTGTTGAGCCGAGAATTGAACAAGAACCCAGAGCAAAAAGTTGCTAAAATCGTTTCTGTGGACTTACAGCCTATGGCGCCCATTGATGGAGTCACCTGTCTTCAGGCTGATATCACCCATCCCAAAACTTTGCAGAAGATTTTGGACTTGTTTGGAGGTGAACCAGCAGACTTTGTATGTAGTGATGGTGCTCCTGACGTCACTGGTTTACACGACCTAGATGAGTACATCCAGGCCCAGTTGATTTTGTCTGCGTTGCAACTTACTGCGTGCATTCTCAAACCAGGAGGATCGTTTGTCGCCAAGATTTTCAGAGGCAGAGATATTGATCTACTTTACAGTCAGTTGGGATACTTGTTCGAGCGCGTGATTTGTGCCAAACCTCGCTCTTCTCGTGGTACGTCTTTGGAGGCTTTCGTTGTGTGCTTGGGATACCGTCCTAGACCGGGTTGGAACCCAAAGCTTGATCTCACCAAGTCTACGGAAGAATTCTTTGAGGACGCGGGTATTGGTAAGAGTTATATCCTTGAGGACATGGAGTTGCCTGATCTGGAAGAGAGAGACATCACGCCATTCATTTCTTGTGGTGATTTAAATGAGGGAGACTCGGATGCTACTTACAGCTTGAACTCTAGCGCCGATAAGAGAAACCTACAACCTGTGCAAATGCCAACTGCTCCCCCATACAAAAAGGCGTTAGAAATGAAGAGAAAAGGTGACTTGGTTAGAAGGTAATTATGCAATGAGAATCTCTTACCCTATTAGGAATAGAGATTTACAATAAAGGTGCGAAATATTACAATTATATTTGACAGTGTATTAAAATATCAACTAAGCAGAGGATTCTTCGCCCTTCACGAGAGCATCTGGCTTCAAAGTTGGGAACAACAACACTTCTCTAATGGTGTTCGAGTTGGTCAAGAACATGGCCAATCTGTCGATACCACAACCCCAACCGGCAGTTGGTGGCAATCCGTATTCCAAAGCGTTACAGAAAGTTTCGTCGATCAATTGGGCCTCGTCATCACCTTGGTCCTTTTGTCTGGCTTGCTCTTCAAATCTGGCTCTTTGGTCGAACGGATCGTTCAACTCGGTGTATGCATTACAGATTTCCTTGGTGGCAACGAAAACTTCGAATCTTTCACACAAACCAGGGATCTTTCTGTCCTTCTTGGCCAATGGAGACATCATCTGTGGGTGGCCAAAGATGAAAGTTGGGTTGATAGAGGCATCCTCAAGCTCACCAACCAACTTGTCCAACATTCTAGCGTTGGTCAATGGTGGGGAGCAATCAAGCTTGTTGTCCTTCAACAACTTCTTCAAGAACTCACCAGTCTCAGCAGTGTGCAATTCCTCTCCTGGTGGGAACTTAACGTTGAATATCTTCTCCAACTCCTCGATCATATTGATTCTCTTCCAAGGTCTAGCAAAGTCCAAGGTCAAAGCTTCGCCCTCAGGACCATCTGGGTGGTATGTCACCTTGTAGTCACCAGTAATTTCCTTGACCATCTCGGAGAACAACAACTCGGTCATGTCCATCAAGTCGTAAACATCAGCGTAAGCTTGGTAGAATTCACAGGTGGTGAACTCTGGGTTGTGAGTCATGTCGATACCTTCGTTTCTGAATTGACGTCCAATCTCGTAAACTCTGTCCATACCACCAACAACCAACTCCTTCAAGAACAATTCTGGGGCAATTCTCATGAACATTTGCATGTTCAAGTCGTTGTGGTGAGTAAGGAAAGGCTTGGCAGTGGCACCACCAGCGATGACGTTCAAGATTGGGGTCTCGACCTCAATGAAATCTCTGTTGTCCAAAAATCTACGGATGTAAGAGATAATGGCAGATCTGACCTTAAAACGGTCTCTAACAGAGTCATTGACGATCAAGTCCAAGTATCTCTTTCTGTATCTGGTCTCTTGGTCCTTGAAACCATAGTGCTCAGTTGGCAACATGTGCAAACATGGGGTCAATAATTGAATGGAAGTAGCAAAAACGGAAACTTCACCCTCACCACCCTTAGCTGGGGAAGTTCTACCTGGGTAACCGACAACACCAATGATGTCACCTCTTCTCAAGTTCTCGTGCTCCTTCTCGTAGATCTCCAAAGATTCGGCGTCTTGGGCTTGAGCCATAACTTGAACTTGGATACCGTCACCCTTCAACACGTAAAACTTCAACTTAGAACCGGACTCTCTCTTTGTCATGATTCTACCAGTGATGGTAACCTCAACATCCTTGAGGGTCTCACCTCTAGTCAAAGAAGCGTACTTCTCGGCGAATTGAGGAACAGTCAAAGAACGGTGGAACTTGTGTGGGTATGGGTTAAAAGCATTTGGGTCAGCGTTGTTCTGCTTTCTGAATTCGTCGATTTGACGGGATCTGATGTCAAAGTATTGGTTAGGGTTCAAGTCCGCCATGATATCCTTCTTCTTTGGCTGCTTGTCAACATTCTGCTTGGCCTTTTCCGCCTTCTTGGCTTCAATTTGTCTAGTCTTTTGTCTCTTCTTCAATTCAGACTTGGACACTTGCTCGCCGGTGACTTCGTCCAAGTAGGTCTTGGCAACCTGCTCGGTGACTTCCTTAACTGGGTCAGACATGGTATGGTTCTGAAGATAAGCCAAGATAAAAAAATTTTCGCATATTTGGGTCACCCAAATTGGCCCTGTGTATTAGAGACGTGGTGAAGGAAGGACCTTTTCAGCTCTGAGCTAAACAGGTGAAAATTGGATCTTGAAGTGGCTTAGCGTACAGTCTGTATTATTCTGTTGTTTTTATCGCAAAAGCTTTTTTCATATTCGATCACTTTTACTTTATTTTTTATCGGTACCTTTTTTCATTACATCCGCATATTATCTTTGAATGGGTATAAAAATTGCAAAACTATAGCAGCGTCACCTGCAAATATCTAAATTTCCAAAAAACAAGATGCAAAAAAAATTCACAGCCTATTAAAAGAAAATTCCAGAAGATTATCACAAATATAAGTGGTTGATACCTATTTACAACCGTGGAACATGATTACTATATCTCTCGAGCCAAGGGCCGGAGGTTGGTGAAGTAGTACATGCAGTCACAAAGTGACCGTAGGAGAGGGTCTCATAAAAAAAGACACAAACAAAGTTGAATGGCAGCTTCCATGACTCACACAAAGATTTTTGAGAATTAGAAATGTAAAGCAAATTTCTATGAAATCGTCAAAGACCTTAGCAAGGGCTGTACATTGAGATTTTATCGGTCCTGAGCCTTTTCGGAGGTGCGCGGGTGTGCAGGCGGGAAATTTTCTGTGAAAATTTTACTACACGCTTAACTCTAAGCTTCACCGAAGATGGCAACCAAACAATCTGGCAAGGAGTACCAGGCGCCAACCGCCACTAGCGTGGAAATCGAAGGCAGCGTTTTGTTGTCTGTCCTTAGATACACATCTGAAAACTACCCATCCTTGTACTCGGGATCTCTTTTGGGTTTTGAGGACGACAATGGATCTATCGATATCACCCATGCATACCCTTTCCCTTACCCAGACCAATACGAGGGTGGCTCTTTACGTTCTAGAAGCGGCAGCAAGTACCAACAAGAGATTTTGGAGACCTTGAAGTCTTTGGGCCAAGGTGTTGAATTCCAAGGTTGGTTCCAATCTACCATTTCCGGAAACTTCGTCACTTCCCTGTTGGTGGAGGCGTTGGCTCAACAACAATTGGTCAACAAGAACACCTTCATCTTGATTCACAACATGGCATCCATCGGTAAGGTTGACTTGAAGGCCATCAGATTGTCTGAGAACTTCCTCACCACTTACTTGGACGGCAAGTGGAAGACAAAGGACTTGGAATCGCACAAGTTGTCTTTCTTCAACATTTTCGATGAAGTTGAGATGAAGATTCACAACCAACACTTGGTGAACTTGTACTTGGCCAACACCGAGATCAAGGTGGCCGACAACGAATTTGACAACTTGAACTTCTCCTCCAACTCCAACATCACAACCCAATTATTGGAGAACTTATACAGTCAAATTGACTCTTTCAACTTTGACCAAACAAACTTCAACTACTATCAAAGACAATTACAAAAAGAGCACACCAAGGTCCTTCAATGGAAGCAAAACAGAAAATTGGAAAACGCGGAGAGAGCCAAGATCGGCGAGCCCGAGTTGGATCCTGAGGAATGGCAAACTCTTTTCAAGTTGCCAAATGGTCCTTCCAGATTCAACAACACCTTGTACTCTAGATCGATTGATGAGTTTGCTGACGACATTTTGAAGAAGTGCGACGAGGAGTTGGTCAAGAGTTTTGCCATCGAGAGAAAGTTGACTGCCGAAAACTAGGCATTTTATTGGAGGTCTTAGCTTCATTTTGAAGTGAGGTATTCCATATGTAGATTAATTCATTTACCGGTTAATACACTTTACAAGCGAGAGATTGTACGACACGAAGAAGTGATAAAAAACTTCCGTAACATCCAGATATTGCCGAAGAATAGTATACCTTCAACTGCGGCAAGCCAGCTGAGGCATGACAGTGCCCGCCAAGCCAACTGAGGCATGACAGTGCCCGGGGTTAAGGGATGTAGGAGTGGCTACGGCATTGCTATTAAGCTATATGCAAGATATGAAGCTGTGGGGCGATCATGGATTATAAACTTGTGAATCTTTCTTAAGATGCAGGTAGCTGACTAGTTTTAGAATCCACTCACACACCTTCTTTTACACAGCGAACGCCACTACAACTATTCAGCATGGGAAGGCCGAAAGTATGTATCCAAGTGATAAGCAGTAACACCGCGTCAGCGCCGCAGAATCTGCCGCTGCCATGCTATCTACATAACTGAAACTAACCATTCAAGTACATTCTATTAGTCAGACACGGAGAGTCGGAGGGCAACTGCAACAAAGTTATCAACCAGTATACTCCAAACCATCATGTTTGCCTTACTGAGCAAGGACACACGCAGGCGCTTCAGGCGGGGGTTGTTTTACGGGAGTTTCTCAGCCAGCTCGATATGAGCCAAGAGGACGGAAAAAACCCTCGGAGCATTCTTTTTTACACCTCGCCATATAAGAGGGCCAGGCAGACGTGCCAAGGTATCATTGACGGGATTCGGGATTTGGAAGGAGTGGAGTACAAAGTGAATGAAGAACCACGCATGAGAGAGCAGGATTTTGGCAATTTCCAGAGCACACCAGAGGAGATGGAGAGAATCTGGGAACAGCGGGCATTCTACGGCCACTTTTTCTACCGGATCCCCCATGGAGAGAGTGCAGCTGATGTCTACGACCGTATATCGAGCTTCAACGAGACGTTGTTCCGCCAGTTCCTGCGAGAGAGCTTCCCCAATGTTTTGGTGTTGGTGACACACGGTATCTGGGCGCGGGTGTTCTTGATGAAATGGTTCCGCTGGAGCTACGAGGAGTTTGAATCGCTCAGAAACATACCCCACTGCCAGTTCTTGGTTATGAAGCAAAGTGAAGATCTCAAATACCAGCTCAAAACGCCCCTTCGGACATGGGACGAGTTACCGGACGCCGACGTGGAGAATGAATTACGGCAGGAATTTGTGCTGGAAGTGTGCTTTAATACCAAGAACAAGCTTGTCAACCCGGAAGATCTAGACATTGCCAGCATATTGGCGGCGCAGACCAAGGCGATACGTGCGTACCGCAGCAAGGACCAGGAAATCAAGAATGCCTACGCAGAGTGCATGAACAAGTACAACAACAAACTCACGATGTTCAAGCAGAATAACCAGAGCGTGGCTAACATTTCCGACGATGCGAGTCTGTGAGGACGAGCGGATGCGTAAGCGCATAACGCAGGAGTTGCCCTGCATTCGCTTGAGCGGATTCGTCTCATGATGGTTCGCGCCATGCAGTCATCAATATCTGCCCATTGTATGCTCTTACTAGGGGCAGCCGTGGCTGTATTCTAGAAAAATAAAATATTTATATATTGTTCCAAACGGCACAAATGGTATACTTTCTTCAGCAACGGTGTCGATGGCGGTATGTAGTTAGGATATGGAGACGTGATGTGTGGCAGCAGAGGGGTGAAATAGGGCCAAATGACCGGAACTCGAGGGTTACCTGCACTCCTGCGGTACCCCGGTCGGGCTCGGAGGTGAATGGCCCACGGAGTTTTTGTTCGTCTGGTGAGGCCTCGCAAAAGCATAATATATATAGCCGGTGCGCCCATTTTCCTGTTTCTTCAGGAGATTGATACTTCACACCCACAACCACAAAATCAACAAATACAATGGCACGTCAATTCTTTGTCGGAGGTAACTTCAAGATGAACGGCTCCAAGGAGTCCATCACCAAAATTATCGATGGTTTGAACAAGGCCGACTTGCCAGCCAACGTGCAAGTTGCCATTGCTCCCCCAGCGCCATACCTCAGCTTGGCTGTTGCCGAGAACAAGCAACCAACTGTTGTTGTTTCTGCGCAAAACGTGTTCAACAAGGCGTCTGGTGCTTTCACTGGTGAGATCTCGCCTGAGCAATTGAAGGACTTGGGAGTCCATTGGACTTTGACTGGTCACTCCGAGAGAAGAACCATCATCAAGGAGAGCGACGAGTTTGTTGCGGAGAAGACCAAGTTTGCGTTGGACTGTGGTGTCAGCGTGATCTTGTGTATTGGTGAGACTTTGGAGGAGAGACAAGGTGGCATCACCGTTGAGGTGTGTGCCAGACAATTGGACGCGGTGTCCAAGATTGTCTCTGACTGGACCAACATTGTTGTTGCCTACGAGCCAGTTTGGGCCATCGGTACCGGTTTGGCTGCCACTCCACAAGACGCCCAAGACACCCACAAGGCCATCAGAGACCACTTGGCCACCACCATTGGTGCGGAGCAAGCGGAGAAGGTGAGAATCTTGTACGGTGGTTCCGTCAACGGCAAGAACGCTCCTGAATTCAAGGACAAGGCCGACGTGGACGGTTTCTTGGTTGGTGGTGCTTCGTTGAAGCCAGAGTTCGTGGACATCATCAGATCGAGATTGTAAGTAGTACGACGAGTAACGAGAGCAAATACATTGAGTGTTTCTGCAGATTGGGCGTAGTGCGGGACGGTGGGGCGCGGGTGCCGTAGCGCCTCTAGAGCTGCAGCGCGGCCGCGTGCATCACTGCCGCCTGGTGGGGGACGGTGCGGTTTTTCGCGGCGCCAATGGCGCCTGCAATCTGGCGCAACTGGTGGAAGTACTCTTCGGGCCCGCGGCGCAAAAAGAACTCGTCCACGGGCAAATCGGACTCGACTACAACTTGGGTGTCGTCCAACAACGCCACCACCTGCTGGAGCGTGGCACGCCTGGCCGCGGCGCCGTTTATGGCGTGGGAGAAGGAAAACGCAAGCCGCTGGCGGCGCGCGCGGAGCCGCGCCACCCACGCGCGCGCCTGGTCCACCGACCCGGAGTACGAGTGCAACACCACGGTGGAGATGGAGCCGTATCCCTGGGTCACGGCGTCAAACAACGCACCGTGCGCCTTGACACAGTGGAGCGACACCGGCACCGCCAACTCCAGCGCCACCTGCAACTGCGCCGCCAATATCTGCTGCTGATGGGCCATGGTCACTCTGGAGCCCAGGAGCGGCGCCTCGCCCGAGGCGGTGGGGTTGCCGTAGAAGCCGCTGCGCGGCACGCGAAACAGCTTGTCGAGGCCGATCTCGCCAATGCCAAACCGCGCGCCCGCGCCCGCGCACTGCCGCGCCAACCGCCGCACCCACTCCATGTGGTGGCCCACAAACATGGGCGGCGGAAGCGCCGCAAGCAACTGGGCGTCGGGCGCGGGCGAAAGGCACGCCGCGTAGTGCTGCGCCTTGTCTACGTGCTCCGCGGTGCAAAAGAGGTGCGAGTACCACGGGTGGATGCCAAAGTACGGCACCACACTGCGGCCACGGTCGCTTGCGATCAACTCCTCTAGCACCGCCAAGTCGAGGTGGTTAGTGGACATGACGTGGAGCGAGAGGGGACCGCGCGCGGCCGACTCGGCGCGAATGGCCTCCGCCAAACGAGCGGCGTCGCCAGGAGCCGCCGCCACGCCAAGGTGGCAGTGACAGTCGTGGATGCAACTGTCCATGGTGGTTTTCACCTGTGGTGGGCACCCAGAAGCAAGAGACGCGGGCCGCCTGCACCCAGCAACGCCTCACCAGACGGTCCAGTGCCGGTCCAGAGCCGGTCCCGTGCCAAAGCGGTTGGCGGCGCCGGGAAAAAAACAACGGGGGAAACGATAAAACGACACGAGACATGCATTCTGAGACATCCGCAAATGTTCCGCAAGTGGCGCATTGCCCATCAAACGCCAGTGGGTTGACTACTAGCTCCACTCGCCACCCCCAATGCACTCGTCCTGCAGGACACGTGCAAGTATCATACGGTCCACCTTACACCTTCGTCCTACCCTGTCTTCCATAGGAGCAGAATAAATAAAGTCTTCCATCCGATACACTTAACCCCGTCTCTACTTCCCCCCTCACACAAGTACTCCGTGCAACCATGACCATCATCATCGGCTCTCTGTATGTATCTCGTCCACCAGCAGCAAGTGAATACCGCCAGTACTAACATGCCCTAGCTTTGCCCCTTACACAGTCAAGTTTGAGGTTTCCAATGTTGATTTCGAGGACCAGGAGCTGAGCGGTGACCTGGCGCATTCTATGCCCGAAACCGTGCCGCCCACAACGCACGGCATCGCCAACTCCATCTTACCGTCGCTTAGTATGGCCTCCACCGCGGCCCAGATCCCTGCCACCAACACTCCGCCCCTTCCCGGAAAGAGAGTGTCGGAGTCCGGCTCGGCGGAGGAGTTTTTCTACAACAACCGTAAGCCGTCGTCCGACTCCGGCGGGTTGTTGGCCGAAACGGTGCATGACAAGCTGGGACTGCAGTTGGTGCAGCCCCGCTCACGCTACCAGTCGCCGGTGATACCGAGCCTCGTGGTGGAACAGAAGCGGAAGTCCGAGGATTTGGGGCTTCCCGCATTGCGTATCAACCGCTCCGGTACCAACTTGAGTGCATTGACCGCCCACGTCAGAAGCAACTCTGGCACCAGCGACTCGGGCAATCGCCAGCGCAGCAGAAGCTCCGGCTCCCGTATTTTTCTGGGTTTCAGCTTCAGCAACAACAGCAACCACTCTCTTGCCATTGCCGAAGAAGGCGAGGAAAACGACACCGCCCCACCGCCCAGCGACGATCTGCCTTTTGGCGACAATCTCGACGACGATGCCGACGAAAGATTGGTGCCATATGGCGGGTTTTCCCGACCCGACTTAGAGTCCGCCTTCTTGAACCAGAAGAGCGTGTTTGAGGTTGCACCCTGGCAAATCATGAGATCTGAACAGGGCAACGGCTCGTTGTACAACGCAGTGAAATCTGCGCGAGAGAAGGGCGTGATCGAAAAATGTAAGTGGGTTGGAGCCTTGTCCCTGCCCACCGATGCCATTCCCGAAGAAGTGCTTGAGAAAGTCACGTCAAAGTTGTCTAAAGAATACAACTGCGAGCCTGTGATTATCGATGACTTGACCTTCCAAGGTCACTACAAGTCGTTCTGCAAGCAAATTTTGTGGCCAACGTTGCACTACCAGATTCCAGATGACCCTAAATCCAAGGCGTTCGAGGACCACTCCTACCACTACTATAAGCTCTTGAACCAGTTGGTGGCTGATAAGATAGTTGAAACGTACAATCGCGAAAACAAGGACTTGGATCCTGATGACCCCGACAATATGATTTGGATTCATGATTATCACCTTCTATTAGTCCCACAAATGGTGAGAGAGAAGTTGCCCGAAGCAAAGATAGGCTTCTTCCTTCATGTATCCTTTCCATCGTCCGAGGTATTTAGATGCTTGGCCCAGAGGAAGGCGTTGCTTCAGGGAATGCTAGGTGCAGACTGTGTCTCTTTTCAAACTGACGAGTACGTCCGTCACTTTTTGCAGACCTGCAACAGATTGGTTCTTTCCGATTCAAATGAATTTGGATTAATCCACGATGGCAAATTCACCAAGGTTAATACCATTCCTATTGGCATTGAGGCAGATGACTTGAAAAAAGTGTTGAAGTCACAGTCCGTCATTGAATGGAAACATTTGATCAGAGAAAGATGGAAGGGCCAAATCCTCATCGTCTCTCGTGATCAATTGGATAAATTAAGAGGAGTGAAGCAAAAGCTTTTGGCGTATGAAAAATTTTTGCTTGAAAACCCAGAATATGTTTACAAAATTTCGTTGATCCAAATTTTTATTGGCTCATCGGATGATTTAGATTATGAAGCAGAAATTATGCAAATTGCTTCTCGGATCAATTCTTTGCCTGAGATTATTTCTAACACTCCTCCTGTTGTCATCTTGAATAAGGATATTCAATTTGACCAGTATATTGCCCTCCAAAGCGAGGCGGATGTTTTCATAGTGTCGAGTATGAGAGAGGGTTTGAATTTGACATGCCACGAGTATATCGTTGCAACCCATGATAAAAAGTCGCCTTTGGTTTTATCTGAATTCACTGGCTCCTCTCATTTATTGAATTGCAAAGGAGAAGGCGCCATTCTTATCAATCCGTGGGATAAGGTCGGCTTCTGTAACGCTATTAAAAAGGCTTTGACCATGAAAGATGAGGAAAAAGGAATTCGCTGGAAGAATTGTTACGACATTGTAAACAAGCATGACTCATTAAGTTGGATTAAGACGTGTCTTCATTCAATAAATCAGGCTTGGAAAAGAGAGAAACAGAAATTTTCGACTAATACGAACTCATTCAACTCCTCTGTGTTTGAGAAGTTTTATAAATCTGGAACTGGGGCCAGATTGTTTTTCTTGAACTTAGACACGCAGGGCACTCATAATACTTTATTTGGAAACCAGCCTGGTACAGGCAAGGGATTTTCAGATTTTTCCCGGGTCGGAATCTTATTGAAAGAGCTTCTCTCCAACCCCAACAATCATGTTTATGTCGCGAGCATCATCAAAAGGTCAGAATTAGAGTCGCTTTTCAAGAATGTTATAAATATTGGGTTGGTTGCTGAGGGAGGCGGGTTCATCAAACTCATCGGGCAATCAAAATGGTTGTCTACTTTTGAAGAAGGCGAGATTGAGAGTTGGAAGCCACAAGCTTCTCTGTTTATCATGGCGAAGGCAGAGAGACTACCAGGATCATTGGCTATCATCGAAGATTGCAATCTCCGCTTAGTGGCAGACTCTTCATTAGGCGTGTCAGAGAGCAGATTCCTCGATATTCTGGGTGATGTAATCCAATATGTCAATGATGCCTTTGGAGCAGCTGGAGTGCACGCGACATTCGTCAACAATTCAATCGTCATTCAAAAGAAAGACATAGCTTTGAGGGCAATTAAATTCATCTTGACGTATTATACTACCGAGATGGATGCCGACGGTTTGTCGAAGAGGTTGAACCTCAAGCCTGTCAGTTCAACGTCGTCAGATGCAATCTTCAATGGTTCTCAGGAAGAGTCGAATGATGAAGAAAAGGATAATAAAGGAAAGTTGGTCGGGTCTTTATTCTTCTCCGGGGGTCTCAACCCTGCAGATGAATCTGTTTATGATTTTGCTAACAACTTAACAAAAGATAAGGTTGTCAGTAACGTGCTTACGGTGGCAGTCCATGGAGAAAAATGCGAGGCCAGAACTTCAGCTACGTATACAGCCTTGGGCCAAAATGAGTTGTTTAGTATCATCTCAAAATGTTAGAGAACTCAGTATCATAAAGTGCTGAATATATATAGATGTCGCCTAAATTAGAAATACTCAAAACTGTTTATCTTTGTAGCTTCCTGCGGCTATCTTATTGAATTCATCAAATGCACTGAAAAGGTCCTCCTTCATCTTATCAGAAAAGTTAGTGTTTCTGTTCCAGTAATAATTTGCAAACTCCGCTTCTGTTAAGGCATTCTTACCCGAAGGTCTATTAACAACCCATAGCGTTTCCTTTGATTTTTTGTGAGTCTCTCTATCGTCTTCCATTCTTGAAAGGATCTGTTTCTTGGATAACATTTGCTCATTAACTTTTTTCGATGGATCTCCTGTTCTTGAAGGTCTGATTGAAAACATCTCCAGCTCTGCAACCTCGTTATCACGGTAAGGCTTACTTTTCAAAAGTCTTATCCGCTCATAATGACTTTGCTTTCTTTTGTGAAGAAGAATTTGCCACGCTTGCAACACCGGGTCTGAGGAGTCAGCTTTTAAGTCATCCAAACTAATTTCTGGGTATGGTACATCTAACTCGACATCTTCAAGTTCCTCCTTCGTAAGAAGGGATTCGATCGACCGGTATTGCTTTGCATACTCGGAAAAGTTAACATTAAGGGATTCTGAGATATGGCTCAAGCTGTTGAAGATATTGTTAAGGTTCGGATTGTTCGCCGATGGTAACACCTTCAAAAGAATTTTGGGCAAAGACGTTTTTAGATTATGCACATAAGGATAATTGTAGTGTGAATTGGTTTGCTGAGATATGTGGAACGACTCATGAATCAAAACGTCTATGAATTGGAAGATTGTTGACTTCGAATTCAATTCGAGTTTAGGGTCGTCGAGTGCATCCATTATGGCGAAGTAGAGGTAATCCTCATTCTCCGAGTGTTTCAAGGCAAAATGACAAGCTCTTAGAAGATTTTGCATCTGGTGAGACAAAGTCCTCAACATTTGTTGAAACTGTGAACTTGTTTCGAATGAATCCATGGTGTATGATGAAGGCCCAAAGCACTGTGTGAAGAATAAAGATACTAATAGTGAACACCCGTACACCACAGCACAAATCCAAACGAAACCAGAGTCTCTTGCGGGTTTTCAAACGAGAAATTATACATTTCAAAGCTTAGGAAATGTAAAAGAAGAGCAATTGGTTCGATTAAAGCTTCTTTGTCCCCCATATTTTCTCCTTTCGAGAGGGTACAAAAATTATTGGCTGCATGACGACCATGTGCAACCGCAAATTCAGATTTGGTATGACCTAAATTATTGCCCGTTAAAAACCATAGTTCTTTCTTTCTCCAATTCTTGTACTGCTAATACTCTCATTGAAGTAATATATAAAGTACGAGTGGGTAAATTACATTCACCTAAATTGCATCTTCCGCGTTTCCAAGGAGAAGTAGCAATCATAGGCCGATATTCAGTAATGCACACCACCTTAATTCATTAGGGTTACGCCAAAAGCCAAAATGCAGAATTGATTAACGAATTGCAACAGATCTTGTCAAGGATCACAATAATTCAACCACGGAGGTGGCAAACAGCTAACCGTAGTGTACACTAAAGGGTTATGCACCCGTACACCTCACACCAGAGGTTCACATAAAATTTTTTTCACTCCTCGCGCTTTCAAACTTTTCTTTTCCGCTTCAACAACTAAAATGGGTAAATCATCTAAAGGAAAGGGTGGTAAGAACAGAAGAAAGGGAAAGAACATGAACGGTGGTCAAAAGAGAGAGTTGATCCACAGAGAGGAGGGCCAAGAATACGCTCAAATTACCAAGATGTTGGGTAACGGCAGACTTGAGGTCAGCTGTTTCGACGGCAACAGAAGATTGGCTCACATTAGAGGTAAGATGAGAAAGAAGGTCTGGATGGGCCAAGGTGACATCATTTTGGTTTCCTTGAGAGACTTCCAAGACGAGCTTTGTGACGTTGTCCACAAGTACAACTCCGACGAGGCCAGAACCTTGAAGAACATCGGTGAATTGCCAGAGAGCGCCAAGATTAACGAGACCGACACCTTCGGCGATGACGGAGAAGAGGAGGTCAACTTCGAGTTCGGTGACGATGACGACGACGAAGAAGAGGAGGATGAGTTGGACATCGACGACATTTAAATGTCATTGTGCATTATAGAAGATGAATTTCCCTTCTTTTGTGTTTTAAGTAGAGTCATATAAGAACAACTTGGTATTAATCTGTGAACGTTTATGTAGAAACACTGCAAGGTAATAAACTACAAAGAGACGGTAAGAAAAATGCAAGATTAATTATAGAAACTATAAATGATAACGGTGCAAAAAAGCTTAGTTAACCAAAGCAGAAGCAGTGGCGGACTCGTACTTCCAGTTTGGTGGCAAGACAGAGACAGTTCTGTAGTATCTGGCCAATCTGTGGATTCTAGATTCAATCAAAATCAATCTGAACTTAGAGTCCTTGTCCTTTCTGTTTCTCTCCAAGTGCTTTCTGACAGAGACAGCCTTCTTGATCAAGAAGTACAAGTCCTCTGGGATCTCTGGAGCCAAACCGTTAGACTTCAAGATTCTCAAGATCTTGTTACCGGTAACAACCTTAGCTTGGGAAACACCGTGAGCATCTCTCAAGATAACACCAATTTGAGATGGGGTCATACCCTTTCTGGCGTACTTGATGATTTGCTCAACAACATCGTCAGAAGTCAACTTGAACCAAGCTGGAGCGTTTCTAGAGTATGGAAGAGCGGAGGAGGAAATACCTTTACCCTGATAATGTTAGTAAAATTGTCAATAGACAAGAGAACAAAACGCAAGCGGCATCCAGAATATATTCTGGAATGACATGATCCTTGAGAAGTTTATATCAGAGACAGTCCCCTGTAGGAAGAGGTCCATCTATCTGAACACAAATTTTCACAAGATGAGAAACAGGAGAATCACCTCGCCATTTCCAAGACCGTCATTTGGTCTACAAATAGTGGAATCAACCAGCAAATTGCATCGAGCTCGTTTCCAGAAAGGAGAGGATGATATCACATACTAAAAGCTGACGATTATCTTCCCGAGGGTATAATCACTTTTAGCAAGACTCAAACCTCAAGCTGTGCACCGAATTGATCCAGTTCACTATTCAACCATACCATGTTTTGCAAGAAACAATGTCACATACAGAAGAATGCATACGACCCATGGCTGCTGTTTTTTTTTTTCTTAGTTGGTGGAAGAGAATAGAAAAGTGGGACTCACGCGAACATATATAGTGAGGAAAATTTTTCAGACAGGACTGGTAGATGCACACCTCTTCAGTGGGATCGCACACAAGGTGTGCTCAATTATACGCACCATGCTGATGTTTTATATGTATGTCTATTTGCTTTCATATACAGGGCGAAGCTGGTCAGACCTCCACGAGGGGACCACAACTTGCACAACCATTTAGTGTAACTGTTCTTCAAAATCCTCAAAATCTTCTTCATCATCGATTTCAATGAGTCTTGGTTTGTTAGTAATAGAACGCAGGTAGAGGAATGGGTTAGTACGTACTGAGAAACTCCTGCTTTATCTCTAATTAACTCTACTGCTCCAGCATAGAGCATTTTGCTTTCTTGGCCACAAGTGGGCGGTCTCCAGTACACAAGTACCAAAGGACTTTTAACTCTCCCATCACTTAATTTCATAGGATAAGAAATAATCACGTATCTGGCGCTATTATCTGGAAGCTCCTCCACGAGCTCTTCTATCGACTGGATCGGCTCTTCGCTTTCTTTCTGCACCTCGTATGACTTCTTGTCAATAACATCTACATGGTAAGTATATCTCCTCCGGTTTGCGAATACCAAAGATACGTACAAATGATTGCTTGCATGGACGTGGCCCTAGCACTAGCGAATCTGAACTTTCGAAGCTCAGACAAAGTCTCGGAACTAAAGGAGTATAATGAAGGAGACTAAAATGTTAGTACGCCGGGCATCAATGTTTATGAGAACAGCATATCATACCATTGCAGGAATAGACGATAGGTGTTACAAGACCAGGGACAAGAGCGATAACTGTCGTGTGCTGAATGCAGTACCGGAAATCAGCCGCTAGCCACGAACTTGTGCATATAGTCACAACAATCTAATAACACATCCAAATCAGGATAGAACATAAACACATCTTTGCTCGTTTAGGCATATTCTCTCCAGCCGGTAAGTTTTTCTCTGCGCCAGTGTTTTGATTTCATCACCGGTCAAACCGATCCTCCTTCTTGTTGTTCTTGCTTTTGCTTCCAACTCTAAACTCTTAGTTGTTTACAAATACATTTTCGTTACCATCTCCTGAGAGATTCCCGTTGCTATCTCTCCCGTTTTTTTGCTGGACCGTTCCAAAATTTCTTCCAATTAACACATTTAAGCAATGGCCAGAGCAAGACTGACCATCCCCTTGATTGAGTTCTTGAAAAGTACGTTTCTTTCGATTGTGTAGCATTTCTGTTCTTGGCCACAACTAACATCCAGACCGCATCTACCTTGGGGCGTATGACTATACTCCAGTTGATACTAATGAATTGGTTTACTTCACAGTTGAAGATGCGTTGCCTTATAATGCATTCCACCTAGACTTTGGACCTTTGCACATCGGTGCACTTTACCGGTTTGCAGTTGTGTTACACAACATTTTGAATGAGGAAGCAAACCTGGGCAAAGCGGTGGTGCTTTACAGTTCTACTTCGCCAAAGGAAAGAGCTAATGCTGCTTGTCTTCTCTGCTGCTACATGGTATTAGTCCAATCCTGGGCTCCACATCAGGTATTGCAACCCATTGCCCAGGTTGAAGTTCCTTTCCAATCCTTCAGAGACGCTGGTTACTCCACCGCAGATTTTGAAATCACTATTCAAGACGTTGTGTATGCAATGTGGCGAGCGAAGGAAAGAAACATGATAGATTTGACCAGTTTCAACTTGGAAGAATATGAGCAGTACGAAAGGGTTGACCAAGGAGATTTTAACGTGGTGTCGAAAGACTTTATTGCTTTCGCATCTCCTCAACAGAACTTGAGAAAGCCGGGAGTGTTGAACGAACCATTCAAGAAAGTACTCTCCTTTTTCAAGTCCAATGATGTCCAACTTGTTGTGAGACTCAACTCTCATCTCTATGATGCCACCGAGTTCACCAAAAGAGGCATCCAGCATGTTGACATGATTTTCGATGACGGTACTTGTCCCACCATCGAATATGTTCAAAAATTCATTGGAGCTGCCGAATGCATTATTAATAGAGGCGGCAAGATTGCAGTTCATTGTAAAGCAGGCTTGGGAAGAACTGGTTGTCTTATTGGCGCTCACTTGATTTACACTCATGGATTCACAGCTAATGAGTGTATTGCCTACATGCGTATGATTCGTCCAGGAATGGTAGTAGGTCCTCAACAGCACTGGTTATACTTGCATCAAAACGAGTTCCGTGACTGGAGACATACAATGTGTCTTGACAACAAACCAGACTTCTTCATTGGCGGTCTCTTCTCCTTGGTTTCATACGAAGATTTTAAAGCAAGAATGAAGCAGGAAGCCAAGCAAAAAAGACAGCAACAACAGCAACAAATGAACTCTTCATATGTTAGCCAATTTGACTCTTCGTTCAACACACCAATTAGAAGGAGAAAAATAAGTGGGGCTTTAGCTTCTAAGATTCAAAGCGCCGTGCCTATGGAATCGCCAGGTCAACCTAGAAAGTACAGAGAAGCAGAAAATTCGGTGCTTCACGATGTCATTAACAATTCGGACGAGGAGAACCACGCAGCGACCGAATCAATGCATGATGCAGAGCCGAGTACTATAGAACAAGAGGTGAACAATGCAGACGGTGAAATTTGTCACAGCTCGCCCAAAAGAGATTCTAGTGACTGGAAAATATTGAGAAACATATCAACAAACAGTGCCACCCAGCCTGTTTCTTTGACGAAAACTACGACGACGACAACGACAAGAACAGTCAGCACAACTTTGATGTCTTCGCCCAATTCCCCCGGCAATTCTAAATTTTCCAAGTCGAGGTCTAGTACTACGATAAACTCTGGTGTTTTGCCTGGAAAGAATGGAACCAGAGTGCTCTCTGGTGGCATTAGAAAAGTAAGTGGGAAAAAATTCTAAACCACTAGCTTCACTTCTTCTCAATAATGGCTTTTAGAAAGTGATTTGCATTTTTGCTATGTCTTTTGCGATGTATTTAAGTAGTAGGGAGACGCGACTGAACGGATGTTACTCGATGTACTCCGGTTGTTGGATATTAAAATCCTCATCGTCAACAAATTTGAAAGCTAGTAGATCAAAATCTTGAAATACCACAGACTGCAACGTCAGGTCGTCTAAAATAGGAATCCATAAGTTATCGTATGGTGACTCTTTGACCTTTGGGAGAGCAAGCGTAATATCGGCGGCATCCACTTGCAATCCGCTTTCGGGTTCGATTGATTCCTCTGTTTCTTCACTTTCGACAAGATGAAGACCTCCAGATTGATTTATGTATTGGATAAGAGACTCGATGAAGAATTTTATCGTGAAGTTCTTCTTGGTACCCAATTGGAGTGGAACAACGTATGTGCTTCTTCCTCTCTTGAATTTCAAGATAGTAACTACTTGTTTGGGAGGCTTTGTGTTAGTATGGAGAGTATGATTTTGTCGTCATCATTCTGTATTCAGCTCGTGACAATGCTTGGCAAGAAACGTACCATATCTAGTGTGTGCTTCTTGAGTTTTGATTTGAGTGCGACCTGTACTGATTAAATCAAAACGGCAATTTAGACACACAAATAAGGTCGACGATTTGAAACAAGAATGAATTGAACCTAGAGGGTACTAGAAATAGGGATGAGCTTATTATTTACTATAAAACTCAGTTGTCTTTCTAAAACCGTTGAGTCTTGGTAGATAAGCTCTGGTGACCAAAATTGCGAAAGAAAAAATAACTAGAGCCAAACTTGAAAGAAACAATCGATACATGCCCCTAGTCACCAATTTAAAGAGCCATGCCAGTCTGCTTATATTTATGTATCGCGATATCCTACGATCTTTAGCAAGAATAAGGAAATATACTCCTGTGATTGCCACTAAATCGGCAGATGCATCCATCACTAATGAACTTGATAAAGCTACTATGAATCCTCAACTTTACGGAACCTTTCTCAAATCTGAGTTACGTTACTATGTCGACGAAGAATTCAGGGCCAAGTATCGCCATTTTAATTCCAAAAGCTTGTTTATGAAGTTGCTGACAGGCAACATACTCGTCAATTGTTTGAAAGATGTTCGTGTTGAACCGCTGAACCCTCATCACTGGTCTAAATTGATCAAAATTCTAGTCCATCATAGAAAGACACAGCATCTAAAACAATCATGGAAGCTGGATAAGTTAAAGCACAAAGATGACATTGACCAAGGTCGGTCTAGAGAGGTTGATTCACTAACTCTCAAACGAATACAATCTCGTTCAAACAAGCCTGGATATGAAGTCTATCCTGATTTTTCGGAACTTAGCTCTGGACAGAAATACAAAGAATTCAGGAAGGAACTGTCCGAAAGCAAGAAGAACTCACAATATGCGGTTAGGAAGTACCTTAAGCATCTCCAGTTAAACGGCCTCATCCCAAATCCGTACAAGCTACCATATGTTTCCGACACCCTCACAAGACATTCACTTAACTTACCTAAAGCGCTGGTCCTTCTTCCCGGGTCCACCAAGAGCTTTGTTGTCAATGAAGCGTATGATATGGAGTACATCGACGCGATACTCAAACCAGAATTGGAATTCATTATCAATAAAAACCATCTTTTGAAACCTTTAGAGAAAAGCGTGCTCGAGGACGGTCCGTATAAAGTGAAAATTCGAAACACTACTGCTGGGGTCATGACGGCTAATTTTATCCGTGCACCTAATTATCGGCCTCACCTGATGAAAGAGCTCGCCCTTGACATAAAGAAGCTGATGAGGTGTGTAAGGAAGCAGTTCATATGGAATTTGGATACGGATGTTAAAGGTAATGCTAGTGAAAAGGCACACGGGGATGGCTATGGCGTGCGAGGTTCGCTTGGCCATTCACCTGAAGAAATCATGTACCCACGAAAACATCATGAGAAGCTAGCAGATCAGGAATCTTTCTGGGAGGCGTTAATGAGTGTGGAATATATCAAAGCTGATCATGGAGAAGATGTGGTGTTGTCTCAAAACGTTCAGCGCCAGTTGAAGATTACAGATCAGAGTAATTACGAAAGCTGGAGGGAGCCACTTGAGGAAGCTACCCAACTGATCAACTCCGAAATCCAGGCTTTCTACGACAAGTACAAGATTACTAGAAACAGTCCTATTTGGAATGATCAGGAAACATTACAGGAAAAAATGGATATGATTCATGAGCGAAGAGTTGACAACTACTCCAATTTGGTCCAGGGTTTGGAAGAGAATAACTTTTTCTTGCACTCGGACTTATTCATGATCGAACAGTCGGTAGGTGATTATGAAGCTACATTGACGCGTGATAGCTCTAAGCGTAAAGATAAGACAAGGGGATTATCGGAATTTGAGAGGTCCGGCTTAGGTAAACGATTTCCTGACTACCTAGAAGACACGGGTAATCCTGCGTTCCGTATGGGTAACCGATTTACAAAGAGATTCAAATTTTGATTCTGGGGTTCGTGTAATATAAAAAAGGGCTATGGTTCAAGAGGTATATACTTCCAGGGAATATAGGTCTGCGGTAAAAGTAGTCGTTACAGTCATAAAGTTCGTTGCATTATGTCAAATCTGGCGTAGTCTCACACCAGATATCCCCCAAAGGCCCGTTCGGTGGGAGTATATCCCTCCATTTGTCTTGCAGCAGCAGTACTATCAAGAGGAAAGTCAGGCTCATCGCCAACTAGGCCACCTTCATTTTCAACAATATCAAAGCCTTCAATCATCCTCACCAACTCAGATGTGTCTCTCTCTCCGTCAGCAACTGACAAGCCATTCATCATTGAGATAACATCAGTTAAAGTCTTTCCCTGGGCCTTGAGCTCCTTGTGCTTAGCTAATACCTCTTCCAAACAAGTTACTGAGTTCTCATACCACGGCCCAATTGTAGCAGGGAAGGGAGGAATAGTCAAAATGTTCTTTCGAGCGAATAGAGCTTCTTGCGAAAGTTGGTTGCGGTAGAAAAGAGATGCTTGGTAATGCTCCTTGCAACAATATTGAGAAAGATAAGTGTTTGGAAGTATCATAGATGGCTTCCGGTTCCAGATCTGATATCTCGTTGCCGTTTCCATGCAACCACCCAGGTGGGAAAGACGCCGAACCTGATGTTTTGGTGCACTATCACATAAGAGATAACCACATTGATGCTCAATGTTTCTCTCCTCCACCAACTCATCATAAGATTGCTGTGTGAAGAATCGACTAAAAAACTTGAGAAGATTCATATCAACGGTGTTGTCAAGCGCAAGTTCGGCAATCTTTAACAGTAATTGAGATGCTTCCATGGGCGACAAAGATTCTTTGTTTCCAAATGGCTCTAAATGACCCAAAAACGCATCAACAGTCAATTTAGTCATATTATTCTTCCTTATGATACATCAGTTTCTTCCAATCGGGTATTTGACTTGTGTTAAATCGGTTTTAGTTCTTGAGGCCTTTCCAAAGTTCGTACACTGACCCAATTCAATATCGGTATCACACCCGTACATCCTCAGGTGTATCTTGTCCCATGAGTGACACAACCCCAGTCATTTCTGGCTACAACTTAGCGATTGGAGGCTACTGTGAAGTGAAGGGATTTTGCACAAATTTACTTAAGGCATCATGGATGGGTGAAATACATCTCCCAATGTTTTGTGTTCGAGCACAGTTACGTACTTGTAGCGAAGATTCTTCTAAGATAAGGCTCACCACCTAAGACTTCACCTGCGTTTGCCCAACTAAACGCTTCATACGGGTGAAACTCACAGAGAAATCTAATTTGCCTCATTCTCTCTTTTTATAGTTTGCTTTTTTTATAGTTCGAAGAAAATTCCCTAACAGGGCAGATTTAAGTCATATTGCTATTAGGTCGAGTCGGGGCACGTGATCCCACAACTATCAAATCGGTTATATACATCATCAGACCTAACGTCTCCATATCAGAATGGAAGTCGAGTCAAAGATGCCTGGCAACGGCTTGGTAGATAGTCTTCATTTTACTGACGAACTCGAAAGTACCCGGAGTTCGAGCACTCTAAAAGAGCCTCCGTTGTATTCCGACCCGGTACCCCCAAGAACTCGATCTTCCACCACAACTAGTTTTATAAACTTAATTCAGAATGGGTCGCAGAGCGATTTGTCACTGGTTTCGAAGCCAAATGGCCGCATGATTTCTCTTTTCCGTTTGCTTCTCATTGAGTTAAATCTTCCAGGGCCCACATCATCGAAGAAGCGAACTGAGGAAGAGGAAGAGGAAGAGAGGCAGGCGTACGAGCAATTGGCTAACATGATAAAGGTTCCAGCTTATTTGGAGAAATTCATAGTTTATGGCCTTTTGGTCTGTCTCAACTCTCTACTCACATTGTTTACTTTGGTTCCGTTGAAGATCTGCATTATCACGTATTCCACCATCAGTCAGCTTGTGCGGCTTGGTACAATGGATTTAAACATCGTGAAAAGAAACTTGCACTTTGTCAAGAGAGACATAATCACCATTCTTGTCATT
The DNA here is from genome assembly GCA_030674715.1 of Clavispora phyllophila. Lineage (NCBI taxonomy): Eukaryota > Fungi > Ascomycota > Pichiomycetes > Serinales > Metschnikowiaceae > Clavispora > Clavispora phyllophila. The sequence goes on from JAKUAN010000009.1 coordinate 142,879, forward strand.
TTCTCTACCATCTACATCTTGTGCAGCCCTGTCTTTGAGATTTCACGATTGTACCATGATATAAGAGGACAGGCACATATTAAGTTATACGTCATGTTTGGTGTATTAGAAGTGGCAGACAAGTTGCTTTCTTCTATTGGGCTGGAGATATTTACGGTGTTGGTGGGCATACCATTGACAGATACTAGTCCAGTCAACATGCTTAAATTATTAATTTTTCTGGTGCTAGAATTGATCTATTCTTCTTGTCATTCCTACGCCCTCATATACCAGTGTGTTTCTTTGCATGTTGCTGCAAACTCCTACTCAAACGCATTATTGGCTCTTTTGCTTTCTAACCAGTTTGCTGAACTTAAGGGTGCTGTCTTCAAAAAGTTTGAGAAGGAGGGATTGTTTCAGGTTTCCATGTCTGACTTGACAGAAAGATTCCAACTTTCAATTATGTTGTTTATTATCACCTTACGAAATTTATCCCAATTGGGTAGCACGCAATTGGGACTCATCCCGGATAGCTGGAAATCATGGAACAAATGGTTTGGCGCTATTTTCGGCCCTTCTATTGTGGTTTTGGGCAGTGAGATCTTCGTCGATTGGTTGAAACACTGCTTCATCATCAAGTTCAATCGTATTCGTCCCACTGTTTATGACAATTTCCTCTATGTGTTGAGCTTAGACTTCCTGGAAGTGTTTGTCTCCAATTCCAAAGAATTTACTCTGAGAGAAGCCTCGGACTACATTGTGTTGGCAAAGCGGATTGGTTTGCCAATTACTACAATTGCTATATGCTGTCTTCGTATGTCTTTGACGGACTTGAAGACTGTGTTTTTGCCAGCTTCATTTACCTTTGCATCAGTTTTCGGTAGTTTGGCTCTACTTTCGTTAACTTTAGTTGCATTGTTGATTATGCGGCTTATAATCAGCTTGTGGCTTTTGAAGTGGGGAAGAAGGATTAAAAAGAGCTATGAAGCTCGCCAGCTTAACTTGGCAAAGAAGTCGGAAAAAAAGTTGTCGCCGATTTCTCAGCTGCCAATCGACTCGGTTCCCGGTATCTATACTCCTTCGAGTAGGATAAGTGACTCCCTTTATTCTGATGTCCTGTCTCCAGAAGAAGAGTTCGAGGACAACTTGGCACTGGTTTTCATAGATTTGCCTAAGTTAGATACGAACATGCATACGTCTCAGTATGCTGCTTTGGGTGCACTGGATGCACGTAAGCGGCACACCCTTGAAAGTGATGATGAAATTGAGACTTCATTTATCCCTGGTGTCCCGAATACTGAGATGTCTTCCATCAACCCTACCACGAGGAACTATCTCTATGACTATGGTGAGAAGGTTCCTCCTACATTGGAGGAGAAGAGAAATCAGCAGGTGAAAAATAGACACCTCCATTCACCAGTTTCTAGCTCCTCAGACAACGATTCCTTATCAAAGGTGAAACGGTACGAAATGGCCAGTAAGCGTATTTGGTAATAGGTATATTCACGGTAGGGCATTAAGAGGAATTACTCTAGTATGTTGGATGTATGTACAGGTAAAATGGGAGATTCGAGGCTTAGTGCTTCGTCAACTGTTGCTTCAAAGTAGCACTAATGTAGTTGACGGTCTGAGGTCTAGGTCTCTTGACATTGGCAGCAAAAGCTAAGCACCCGGTCAATAAAGCCAATGCGCCGGCCTGGTGGGCAGCACCCAATGGGATTGGAACCAAGTAAATCAAGGTGAAGATACCCAAACTGACTTGAAGGGTAGCCAAACCCATCACCGCGTGCATGGTTTTCTTAGCTCTCAAGGGGATGACACTTTTGTTTTTGTTAACGAACATGTGAGCCGCGAGGATAGCAAAAAACGTAGTTGTAGCAAAGGTTCTGTGCACAAGCTGGACCGTAGCTGGATTTTCCAAAAGATTTCTCCACCACAAATCAGACTTGTCCTCTTTTCTAGCAAAAACAGGGTCCATAAGCTCAGAGTACGAAGGAACATAATCATCGCCCATGTGAGGGAAGGTGTTGTAAATAAGACCAGCATCCAAGCCGGCAACCATGCCTCCGGACATAGCGGTGATGAAGGTCAAGACAAGAAGGCCAGCGCCGATTTGTCTAGTTTTGTTCAACTTCGAGCTATTAAGCTTCGCGAGGGTTTCGGTGACTTTTTCTGGGTTGGTCTTCAATTGTTTGATCCAGCGGTTCTCATTTAAGATTTCAAACGCAGTCCATAACACTCCCAAGTACAACAAGAAGGCAGCACCCAAATGCGTGGTCAAACGGTATTGCGACACGGTTGGCTTGGAGTTTCTTTCGGCAAGGTTTTCTTCGTCCAAGCCCGACTTCACCATCCACCAGCCAATCGCACCTTGTAATCCAAGCAAGCCGGTAAGACCAACGACTCTGCGGGTGACGTAGGGACTAAACTTTTTGGAGGCCCAAAAATAAAGAGCAGGCAACACGAAAAATATGCCGATGCCTCTACCGATCAAACGGTGGCCCCATTCCATGCTGAAAATAAATTTGAACTCATCGAGGGTGATGTGAGAGTTCAACTGCTTGAACTCAGGCGACTCTTTATACTTGGAGAACTCCTCCTCCCACTCTTTTTCATTGAGCGGAGGAATAGCACCCGTGACTGGCTTCCACTCGGTGATGGACAAACCGGACTCGGTCAATCTCGTAAGACCACCAATGACAACGATACCAAAGATAAGGCCCGAGGTGGAGATCAACCAGTAGCCGATGATCTTGCTGGAAACCACGGGCGCCGCTTTGCGGGCCGCATTGACCAAAGGCATGGCGGTGGAGGAATAACGAGCAAAGTTGGTTTTCACAAAGTTAGGACGCACAGTGGAGTAACTCTTGGAAAACGAGAGCCGAGACCATAGTTGGGCAAGAGGGCTGGTTTTGGGAGCCAACGACAAGCGCACGCTGCTGGACTTGGCCAACGTGTTCAACACGCTGGAGTTCTTGGTAAAGTAAAACCCTGACCGGCAAAACATGGGGGTGTGAAACCTGGAGGGCGGAAACTATACGATATATCCGCACTAGGTGGTGCCATGGTCTGCGACACGTGATGTCAGTGCAAAGTAAGGCGATATTCGCGCGCTTTCACTGGGTATGGGTGCAAACGCGGCTTGTGCCAATTTCCTAGTAATGGGTCCCATTCGACCTCTCCGTACCACCACAACAAACATACCGCTAGAAAGAAGAAACTGGAACCCAGTACATTGATGGTGTTTCTGATCGAGCCTGAGTCTAGGCAGGTGCTATTAAATGCGTTCTTTATATTCCTCTCTCTTGTGTTCTCTACTGCAGTTGCAGCCGCTATGGCTTATCGCCTTGGACATCCCTCCCCTACAAGTAAACGGACAGCAACCGTCGAGGCCCATAGATCACAAAAGGAGACTCCCTCTCCCTTTTCTCTGAGCAATGCGGCACCCATAGTAACAGCTCATGAATTGGAAAAGGTCGATCCTTCTTTAGGATTACACATCCACGCAACACAAACACCACGGTTTGAGTCAAGCAAACAATCACTGGAAGGCGCTGCTCGTGGCCGCACTCCCATGTTTTCCCGGAATTTTTCGTCATTTGGTTACGTCTTTGGGCCCGAACGGCCAAAGGCTCTTTCGTCCAGTCCACCTCATCATATTGACTTGATTCAAAAGGAATCATCTGTTTTTTTCCACCACCCTCGGTACTCTGAATCCGATTTGCGGAATCTCCTCTCTCACCGATCGATAGAGACACATGAAGTGCTTCAATTGTCCCGCTTGCTTCGGTTCGAAAGCTCGCTCCCTCTGCCTCGTTTTGATACCGTCAAAGTGGCTACTGACGTCATTCTAGAGGTAAGCGCTGCTCTCTGTGAGCATGACCCTACTTGCAGGGCATTGGGACTATTTCAGCTTGCAGCCATAGGCGGCTCGCGGGAAATCTACGATAACCCCATATATTATCACGAGAGATTTTGCTCTCTTGTGGAGGAGCAAATCGACAGCGTTGATTGGCTCAAGAACTCTATCTCTGTAGGGGAGCTCCAGATGATGCTTGTGGACTTGATAGTATGCTTTTCCTGGAGCCACTGGAATTGGGACGATTTTGTTACTTCGGTGGGAAAGGGTCCCTTTCCAAAAAAAACACCTCTTCTAGATTCTCCTATGGAAATTGCCTGTGTTGAATCTCTATCCCGAATCATCGAATACTTCGATCGGGACCACGTTAAACCATTTCTTATGCCCCATCTCGCGATTTTTCGTCTACTTTCGAAGCTCTATTTGACCACTCCTCAATTTACATCTGTTGTGGCTAAACTGAAGCTTAGAACGGTTTTCCACATTTGCACAATGAACACCAAATGTTACGAACACCGACAACTTTTGCCGTTGGTATCGCAATCAGTTGTTGCTGCGGAGAATGAATGCACTAAGATTTTCTTCTACGACATTGCGTCACAAATTGTGAGTCCGCATGTTAGCTGCTGCATCGAGATGCAAGATGTTTTCTACCCCAAGTCAGATCTACAAGGTTTGATCCTTCAAGGTTTATGGGTAGGGCAACCTTTAGGAATCCGCACCAAAGCGGCGATTCTTGCTCGCCATTTAGGAAAAGTTTACCCGGAGGTGAATTTGTGGTCAGACCCGGTCAAGCTAACCAAAATTCCGGCACATACGCCAGATTATTCTAAGGTACCTGGATCCTGGATGAAGTACTCCATCTGATCCTGCTATATTCCTAAAACGGTTACTACTTTGAGTTTCGGGGTATTAACCACGTGAAAAACTCTCCCCAAGCCTCGGTGATACCTCCCTCCTACCCATCACGGTGCAGGTTGTTTGAGCAATCGTTCTCATTGCGACAGGTGGAAAACACTGTCTCACTCGACCGAAATACACATAATGGGAAGAGATAATATTTTCCAAGTACCATCTTCACCTGAGATTTTCTCCTGTCCCAAGTTGTCAATGATCACCTCCAGTTTTCTTTACTTGTTGGAGAGATAATAGCCGGAATGCGTTGCCTGTACACACTATTGGTGCGCATATGGTTCACACTCTCCTCACTATAGAGGTGCGAATATAAGTACACTGCTGTTACAAATCCTACTCTGCCCGCCCCATCACTATTACAAATTGCCAATTTGAAATGTCTGGAGTTGAATTAGCTGCTGCTGCCATTTTTGGTGCCCAATTGCTTGATGCCAAGTATCATGTTAAAGAGGATTTGGCTCTAATTCAGAAGGTGGTGCAAACAGCGGTACCTTATCTCTACAACGTTTCCCGCAAAAGAGCAAGCTTCTGGTATATGTTTGAGAAGGCAGCGAAGAAATACCCTGACAATACAGCTATTTCGTTCCCTCGTCCTAAGTCGACATCAAAGTTGCAAGTCGATGCCGATGGGTTTCCGATTTATGATGATCAGTTTGCTTTGGAGACCTACACTTACAAAGAGTTGTACTCGATGATCTTGAAGTTTAGCTGGATGTTGAAAAATGAATATGGCGTTTCTCTGAAGGATACAATTGGAATTGACTGTATGAACAAGCCTCTCATTGTCATCCTTTGGTTTTCATTGTGGAATATTGGAGCTGTTCCCGCATTCTTGAACTACAACACGAAGGATAAGCCATTAGTACATTGCATCAAAATTGCAGATGTGAAACAGGTCTTTATTGATCCCGATTGCTGCGAGCCTATCCGCAAAACAGAACCCATGATCAAAGAACAGTTGCCCCATGTTGCATTGCATTACCTTAATGAGTATGACCTTCTCAAGCGCCTACAAGAACCGAATGCTCCCATTTATAGAGCACCCGACTCTACTAGACGTCCTGAGGATTCTATGGCGTCTTGCTGTGCATTGATTTATACTTCTGGAACTACTGGCTTGCCTAAGTCTGCTATCATGTCTTGGAGAAAAGCTTTTATGGCCTGTGGGTTCTTTGGTAACATAATGCGTATTGACAAAAAATCAACAGTGATGACTGCAATGCCAATATACCATTCTACTGCAGCTATGTTGGGAGTTTGTCCAACGCTTGCCAAGGGAGGGTGTGTAAGTATCTGCCAGAAGTTTTCTGCGTCGACGTTTTGGACTCAAGCAAAACTTGTTGGTGCAACTCACATACAATATGTTGGAGAGGTTTGTCGGTACTTGTTAAATTCTAAACCACATCCAGATGAAAAGAAGCATCTGGTTAAGATTGCCTATGGTAATGGATTACGTCGTGACATTTGGCTCGAATTCAAATCGCGGTTCGGTATTGAAGCGATTGGTGAGTTTTACGCGTCTACCGAATCACCAATTGCAACTACAAACCTTCAATATGGAGACTTTGGAGTGGGAGCCTGTCGGAAATATGGTAAACTCATCACTACCGTTTTGAACACTACTCAAACCTTGGTTAAAATGGACCCGCAAGATGATAGTGAGATCTTAAGAGACCCCAAAACTGGATTTTGCATTGCTGCCGACAAAGACGAGCCTGGCGAATTATTGATGAAGATTATGGATTCCAAGAATGTTGAAGACTCCTTTCAAGGCTATTACGGAAACAAGACGGCGACCTACTCGAAGATTATTCGGGATGTTTTTAAGAAGGGAGACGCATGGTTCAGAAGCGGAGACCTCTTGCGGATGGATGAAGATGGGTTGTTGTACTTTGTCGACCGCTTAGGTGATACATTCCGCTGGAAGTCAGAAAACGTCTCGGCGACAGAGGTGGAAAACGAAATCTTGAGCACAAAAACTGTCAAGCAGGCTGTGGTTGTCGGAGTTCGGGTTCCAAACCACGAGGGAAGAGCCGGCTTTGCTGTCGTTGACCCTGTGGATGGATTGTCTGACCAGGAATTGTTGGAGAAGATGTATACCCACATTAGTTCGACTTTGCCCAACTATGCTATCCCACAGTTTGTGAAGATTGGTGCGAACACGATTGAGTCATCCCATAATCACAAGGTGCCCAAGAATCAGTTTAAGAACCAGAAGTTGCCCAAGGGCGAAACGGGCACGGAGTTGATCTACTGGTTAAATAAAGACCACTACGAAGAGTTGACCGAAGACTCGTGGAAGAAGATCATGAGCGGGGCAGCAAAGTTGTAAGGGCAAAGTAATGTGGGTACATTTGTTTCAAATCTTAATACACTAAGTATAATTAGCGTAAATGTATTGTTTTATTATAGGAGCGAATGTCAAATTCGTTCATGTGAGGGTTCTCAGGGTAGTATTTACTTCTCGGAGATGGCAACGACACCTGGCAAGGCCTTACCTTCCAACAACTCCAAAGAAGCACCACCACCAGTAGAAACGTGAGATAACTTCTCAACAACGCCAAACTTCTTGGCAACGGTGGCAGTGTCACCACCACCAATGATAACGGTGTTACCAGCCTCGGCAGACTTGACGGCATCGTCCAACAAAGACTTGGTACCAGAAGCGAACTTCTCGAACTCGAACACACCTGGTGGACCGTTCCAGACAATGGTCTTGGCCTTAGCAACAGCGGCGGAGAAGAGCTCTCTGGACTTTGGACCGGCATCAAGACCCATCCAGCCGTCTGGAATACCCTCTTCTTGGGTAGCAACACCGGTTTGGGCGTCCTTGTCAAACTTGTCAGCAGTGACAAAGTCGACAGGCAAGACGAGCTCAACACCGTTCTTCTTGGCCTTGGCAACCAAGTTCTCAACGTTTTGGGCACCAGCCTCGTCGTAAAGAGAGTCACCAATTGGCATCTTGTCCAACACCTTCTTGAAGGTGAAAGCCATACCACCACCGACAATCAAGATGTCGACCTTGTCCAACAAGTTGTCGATCAATTGAATCTTGTCGGAGACCTTGGCACCACCCAAAATGGCCAAGAATGGTCTGTTAGGGTTCTCCAAAGCCTTGGCAAAGTACTCCAATTCCTTAGCCATCAAGAAACCAGCAGCCTTTTGGGGCAATTCAAGGCCAACCATGGAGGAGTGAGCTCTGTGAGCAGTACCGAAAGCATCGTTGACGTAGACGTCAGCCAAAGCGGTCAAGCCCTTTCTGAACTTCTCGACATCCTCTGCGGAAGCCTTCTCCTTCTTACCGTCAACCTTTCTGGAGCCCTCTTCCTCAATGTGGAAACGCAAGTTCTCCAACAAGAACACCTCGCCTGGAGCGGCGGCGTTAACGGCAGCCTCAACCTCTGGGCCGACACAGTCGTTCAAGAAGGTGACCTTTTGGTCTGGCAACAAGGATTGCAATTCCTTGGCAACTGGGGCCAAAGAGTACTTTTCGACTCTCTCACCGTTTGGTCTGCCCAAGTGGGAAGCCAAGACGACAGCCTTTGGCTTTTGGTCCAAGGCGTACTTGATGGTTGGCAACGCAGCAACAATTCTTTGGTTGTTGGTGATGGTGGTACCGTCAAGGGGAACGTTGAAGTCAACTCTGATGAAGACTCTCTTGTTGGAGAGATCCAAGTCCTTCACGGACAATTTCTTAGACAAAGACATGATTGATATGAGTATACGAAGCAATTGAGCTCTGGAAGTAAAAAGGAAAAAAGATGTTGGTGGCCGTTACGTTCCGGGCCTTTATATATCCAATGCGCCTGGGCGTCGTCTCCTGTGTCTCGGACTTTTCCCCCGCGGATTGCCTTCCTCCGTCACCTGAGTCGTGGCACCACTAGAATCAGGAGACTGCCTACACAGAATAAAAATGAGAGCAATGGTGGTTATAGACCCGCCGGCAAAGAAAGTTTAGTAGGACGGGGTTGTATGTAATTGGGCATTGTCTCGGAGGTTTTCCGTTCTTCGTTTCTGTTCCCCTGCTCCGCTGTTCCGTGCCGTTTCGCCCGGTGCTAAGGCCCCGGGATAATGGAGCCACGACCAACGCAATGCGCACCACAAGTGCATACAGCACCGGCCCCAGCATGATGCACTTACACATCTCCGAGGGCAGACACAGGGACGCCACAAGAGAAGGTCGGGCAAATGAGGCGAGCTCGGCTTTGGGCCACGCGTGGAGCGCGCCCCGTGCCGTCCGTGGGTTTTTCCGCTCCTTTTTTTTTACGCCCCTCCGGCGGATCGTTCCAACATCTTCACGAACCTTCTAGAATCGCACTGTATATAGCCTGCCATCGTTTTAAAGTCCTTCCTCTTTTCTCCTTGTCTCCACCTAACACACCATGGAGAAATTGTTGCAGTGGTCGATCGCCCAGCAGACGGGCGACAAAGAAGCCATGGAAAAGATCGGCCAGCCCGACCCCGAAATGCTCAAGCAGCTCTTCGGCGGACCTGACGAGCCCGCATTGATGAACCAGGCCATGATTGTGGCCACCAATCCAGAAGCTACCCAGGAGGCCAGAGAAGTGGCGTTGGAGAACTTTGAGATGCTCATTGAAAACTTGGACAATGCCAACAACATCGAGAACTTGAAGCTTTGGCCCAGCGTCATTGCTCAGTTGCTGGCGGAGTTTGTGAGTTTGCAGGTGTTGGCTGCGTCCATCGTGGCCATTGCCACCCAGAATAACCCATCCAGTCAGGAGGCATTTCTCAAGGCTGAGGGCGGCTTTTCGAAGCTCATCGAGTTGGCTGCGGCCCAAGAAACCCCAAAGGAGTTGAGAATGAAGGCGTTCTTCGCTCTTGCCAGTGTGGTGAGAAACTACCAGGATGCGGCAGACAAGTTTGTGGAGCTTGGCGGTTTTGCGGCAATCAAATTGCTGTCGTCTTCCGATGACCAGAAGTTGCTGTTGCGTAAGCTTTCGCTTGTGTCGGCCCTTTTGACCACTGGCCTAGATTCCGTGAAGACTGAACACTTCCATGCCGACAAGTTGGTAGAAAACCTTATTTATTTTTTGCAGTCCGATGGCCATATTGGTTGCATTGACAAGACCTTGAACATCTTGTCGCAGTTGCATCAGTTGAATTACTCCTTCACCAAGGATGAAATCTCTCAATTGGCGAGCAACTTGGCCAGTGTCGAACTGTTGAAGGACGAAATTTCCACCGACGACTTGGCCGCGGCAAAGAAGCTTGTGCTTTAATTTTCATGGTGATTCTCCTTTGGTTGATGCCTACCTTTTTTATATTCCTGTACCATACGTAGGGCCGTTTATGCTAAAACAGTCCCCCAGATTACTCAATAAATACTAATCGATAATGACTTCGTCTGGATCTGTAGCTCTGAATAATTTTCTCATCGCAGAGTTAACGCTGGGAGGGACAATGCCTTTTCCGTTCACTTTCCCAAGATCGTCATGGGTAGAGAGTCGCTTACATAACGCGCCCACTGAGGTATAATACTCATAAAGTTTCTCTGCCTTTTGATGGGTCATGAGACTGAACCGCTTGGTCATTTCAATAAATGTGCTCTTCTGATCCGTTCCCAGCCTAACACTGCCAAAGTTGGCAAATTGAGGGTTACGCTCATACTTGTCATATAGCGAAGCACCAATGGTGTATGTGAACGAATGTAGCCAGTCAACAGCCTCCTCTTTCGATTTAGGGAAAAACATGTTCGTTCCCATTTTTACCTCTGTTTCCATAACAAGCTTCTGTGCCTCTATTGCCGAGATTGCTACCTCCAAATCATCCCTCTTTTTTGCTGATTTCTCTTGCATCTTCTCAAGCATTTGCTCCTTATATCTGCGATGCTCGGCTGATAGCAATTTCCTTAGGTATTCTCGATAACCCAAAACCATTATCACTAAATGGTATTCTAATGACGGATCTTCCAAATTTGCACGTGAGCGTACTCTTTTGATGGTCTCCTCCAACGTCCCATCCTTGATCTTGTCAATAAGCTCCCCTGCCTGGTAGTATAATACAATAATCCTCTCCGACACTTCAGTCGGTCCGCAGGGAACGAAAACATCTCGTTCTCTGTCATACACTGCCTTGATCCTTCTCTTCCATGATACCATCGGTAATTCGAAATAAGTATTTCTTACCTTCGGAATTATGAAGATTTCTTTGAAATAGTCCGTTTCGATCGCGTCCTTCAAATTTAATGCAATCTCAATGATCATTTCCTCTAAAATCTCCTCCTTTTTTCTGGTTACTTTATTTGCATCTCTCCATTCTTTAGTGGTGAACTCTCCAGTCTCTTTTGCGGGCGTCGTCTTCTTGGTCCTGCCAAGGTTGCATCTGTTGCTCGTATCTTGGTCCAGGGGAGCTTTAACGGGTGAAGATATGATCGAAGAACTGCTAATGGGATCCGATACATCGCTTCTAGCAAAAATGTTTTTTTTTGGAGGTTTGGGTATCGAGAATGGTACAGGGGGTTTAGGAATTGATCGCGTGGGAGAGAAAGATTCGGGAATTGATTCTAGCGGTTGTGATACTCTTTCGATGACTGGAGAAGAATTCAAGACGCTTCTCGTCATATTTTGATGGCCAAGTGTTTTGGTTCGCTTTGGGCTCGAATCTTTCAACAAGTCTCTGGTAAAAGAGTCATCTTCAGAACTGCTAATCCAGTTATTAAGATCAAGAACGCTCTTGCTCCTCGTTGATGCTTGCTTATTTTGATTGAAAACTGGAGGTGCCACGCGTTGTGAAGATGTCATAGGGATACGAGCTTCATTTTCTTGGTTTTCTCTAGGCTTTCCCCAATCAGACAGCTCACGGATATGCCTTGTGTTCACCTGAGCAAGGTCATCTGTGGAATCATCAGAGAGACTAGTTATTAGTATTGTTCCGTGCTGTGCAGGGTGCTGTGACGTACATTATGACTTCTCTGGGTCTTTTATTCCGTGTAGCCTGCAAGTTACACTCACTGGGCTCACTCAGAAGTTCAATGACCTCCATCTATAGCTGATGCAATGACGTATATGTGAGGATGTTTACGCGTATAAACCCCAGTGCCCCAGATCAAGTGTTTTGAATAAACAATTTAAACTTATATTAATTTGCGTTTTCTTTCGTTTTTGGAGGTATTCTCACAAGGTAGTCATATCTTAAGCTAACTCTTTTTACTGATAGTTTTGCCTTTTCTTTACGGGAATTTGACTTCAAATTGGCCTCAATTGAGATACACGCGCTTGTCCTTAGTTTTTAACAAAATTTGCGACTATTTGTCATTAATAAAGACACGGAATTGGTATAAAAAATATGCGTACTTGTGAATCCCCATATCTTGAACAATATCAAATCAGCTTATAGCCTTAAAACATAACTGCACTGATAAATAAGTCCCTTATTTTTTCTTCCATGCAAATAGGTACTAATCGGGTTAGTGGCTGTACCCGCACCCGTACATCTTGATGTACTGCCCAGAACTCCGAGTGGAGATCCACGTAGTTTAGTCAACATTAGATCATGGTCAATCGTCACCGAGCGGTCAGCATGGCCTTTAATGGCAGCTGGTCTGAAGATGAGGAGAAAAAATCCCTCAGATCCCTTAATGGACTCAAGTCCATTTACAAGGATGTTCGCTACGACTGGCCCCAGCTAAATGACGACGGAACGCTGCCTATCGAAATGGCAATTTCTTTCCTAGATGATACATCGGTCGGATTAGCACACAGAAAGCCAGAATTCGATGAATTGTGCGAGGCCACAGGAAAGGCGCTCAGAGATTCCGTGGTAGATAACCACGAGACATTCAACAACAGTGTTGGACTGTATCACTTGCTTTTGTCTATTGTCAAGGAATCACAAGAGGACTCGTTACACATCAAGGATTTGATAGACAAAAGCACGCGTGACATAAGCGACAGGTCGCATTATTTGCGGGATTTGGACAATAGTTCGGCCAAGTATTCTGAGATGATCGAGATTCTTGATGCCATGGAGTACTTGCGTGACATTCAAGCCGTAATTGACAATCTCATCAACGAGAAAAAGATACACGAAGTCTACGATGTCATCGCAGAAGCATACAAAATAGCTGCCAAGTACAATTTGTGGTCTTTATCCGCAATGAATGCTACTCGCAACTATTTGGAGGCACAGTCCAACAATTTATATGACATGATCCTCGAAGAAATTCAAAATGAAATCTACCTCAAGAACATTTCGATTGCAAGTGATAGACAAGAAGCATGGGGATTCCTCTTTCAATCAAGCAATCCTCAGATGGCGTCGCTCAAAACACTAATTGATCTGCTGGTCACGTTAGAGCTGTACGTCTACAACTCCGCAAACTTGGATATCTTTGAAATCGCAGAGTCATTTACTGAAAGTGCAAAGGTATTCCTTGACACACAGTTACCTAAACTTCAAACATATTACTCCAAATCGGACCTTACAAAGGTCGATTACGGAATCATACTTCAGTCAACCCAAAGCCCGGTCATGGAATCGTTCCACTACATTTTCATGCTTTTACTAACTGCATCTAAACTAAACAAGTTGCAACCAGTGTTGGAAATTCTATCTACTACAGCGCAGCAAGAAGTGCACTCGTTGATCAACCATACTACGGAAGAAGCGAGACTGAAAAACCTTCACCGATTGGCTAGATTAGCGAAAACAAGAAATTTCGAGATCCTTGGAGCTGAAGACAAGATAAGCGGACAGCTGTTCAATGATGCATCCGTTCCAATTTTGCAAGACTTTTTCGGTTCATTTTTTTTAAAATGCGTGCTTGTTTTAATGAAGCATAAGGTCGCATGCGAAATCGTCAAGTTGATAAGTTCAAATGAATTTGTTTCGAAAGCTGTCCGTGACTCATCTGTGGCAATTTCAACTCCCCCATATGACTTCAATACCATATGGCTGGCTGTCTGTAAGGAGGTTGAAGCCTTGATGATAAGCTACATCTACGAAGATGATGAAGAGCAGTCACCATTGAAGTCCGACATTAAGCCCACAAACAAGCTACTCCAGGTTATGACGAAGAAACAACTCTTCCTGTTTGACAGCGTTTCGTATGATGCTTCCAATAAAACTTCAGATGACATCAGAACGGCTCTTGACGAAGTGTTCCCTGGCTTCACTTTAAATACCTCGAAAAATGGTACAAGCGGCAATAGCGAGTCTCTCTATATGTCAAATGAAAAGATGAGTGCAATGGCTGATGCACTCGTTCCAAAGAATATCTTCAACATGAGGGTTATCTTAGAGTTCTTTCTTATCTTTACTGCCGGAGCCCAAAACTTGTTCTCTGATTTCAGAAAGGAGAAAGGAGGGTATACTGTTCCATATCAGTTTTTCCATGGCTTTATGCGGAACTCCTTTTTGCGCAAGTTGAGAGAAGACCTTAATCAATCGTTGGAAGAATGTATGTCCACTGCAAGCAACTCGTCTGAAACTGCGAAAGGAATTGTTAAATTCTGCCAGACTACAATAAACTTGAGTGACCAGGAGGTCAATCCTTCAAATATGTTGGGTATGAAAAAGTCAGGAACTTCTAGCATATATACCAACGCTGTTCGCTTCAGAAGACTCTTCGTTCATACATGTCAAACCTTGAACACTTCCTTCACATATCGCCGAGAGATAAGTGATATGGTTTTGCAATTAGTAAAGAGATTTGCTTCCTCATACAACGACTACTACAATGAATTGTTATCAAGTGGGGGATCGCATGACATCACTGAAATGAGATTTGGATTGAATGATAATCAAAACAAACACATTCTGCAAATCAAAAAATGGATGAGAGTGCCAGCAATGCTTGACGTGACTGGTAGTATATTGCAAAGCCACAGAGACAAGGAAGTCCTTGCTGCTTTGGTTGAGAAAGAAATCGAACTAATGTTCTTCACTACGGACTCAATTAATAGCGTTTTTGAGATTTCAAAGGATGATCTTCTAGATGATAAATGGTTCAATCATGTGTGCTACTTGTTGCTTACTGCGACATGGGTTTTATCTTGGCTCCCGTCTATGAGAAAGGAATCTAACTACTCGGCTTATGATTACAGCGAGGGCAGCAAAGTATCCGAAGCGGAACAGCTCAAACATGACTGGACTTTCATGGAGAATGGCCGATCCAATTTATCTATTAATGAGAGAGCACAACAAGAGTATCTTACATTATCACTGGAGAGAATCGGAGAATTCGACGAATGTATCGAAACATTTGAAGCAATTCGCGACAATGCCTTGATTGCTTTGAGATACGATTTAAGATTAAAGGGATTGTACTACATTGGAAAATCGTTCAAGGACAACTTCAAGATTCCAACTGAGCCATCAGATGCCGATCAATTCATTTCTGTCTTGAACAAGGAAATCTATTATATTGGAACAAAGATCAACGAAATGCTTAGCGTTGAAGAAAGCGACTGCGTTTTTGCAGGCCTTCCTCAGTTCTTGAACGAAACATTGATTCAAGGAAGTCATCTTGTTTCTATCACGAACAACAACGGCATCAAAAAGATTCTCCTCAATCTATTTGTCCTCCAGCAAATGCTTCGTAGCATCATGAAGCGGGAAGACACAGTCGATTTAAGCTATGCTTCGAAGTACTTCCAGTTGTACACAATGGGAGAGCATTCTCTCATGCAAGAAGTGACATCTAAGACGCTAGTTTACCTGAGAAGTGAAGTGCTCAACATCTTGAGATTAATTTACAGTGAGAAGTTGCACCTGAACAGCGCTAGCTCTTTCAACCGCACCAAGTACAGCGAATTAGTAAAGAGAATTAATGACGCATTCTCCTAATAAATGCCCACTTTATTTAAAGAATATAACCTTTTAGCTATTGCTTAATGATGACCTTGAAGATTGTTCGCACCAGGTCGAAGGCTCAAATTGTCACACAATCTCTCAAAGAAGAAGCGACCGAACGCCATACCGATGACCACTGCAAAGAAATAAAGCAAGGAAAAAGACATTGCCACCAACATCATAGCGTAGCTTAGTAACTCGGGAATGAAACACAATGCCAAGCGAATGAAGTCTCTGACGAGAACGGATGCAAGAGGAAGTTGGTTGCGCGAGCGAGTCAAACTCTCAACGTCATTCTGAAATTCAGACAGTTTCCCATCGTCACAGCCACATTCTTCAACAATATTTGTAACCTGGGTTACAGCATAGTTCGGATTCTTCCAAACCTTTTGCTCCAAGTAGATTTTCAAGAACTCAAAGCCCTTACTCAAAAACGAAACCACAAAGATGAGTAAAAAAATTCCAAACGCCTGTCCACCATTAGTAGCAGTTAGGGTTTTGAACAAGACTGGATAGTTTTTGTAAACACCGGTGAGGTACATATTCATGCTGGTGGAGCTCATAGAGCTCATGTCCATCTCAGACGAGCTAGCTGTGCTCGAGGCCATACTCATAGTAGACAGAGCCAGGCTCATCGTAGACATCGCCATGTCCATTGTGCTCATACTGGTGGTAGCACCACCCATATCCATTCTTTTGAAATGGTCCATTTTTGATAAGAAATATCTAAGGATGAAACTATGACATTTGTGAATTGAAGCCTGTTTTATGGTTGTGCGAGCAAATTAGAGTGAGCATTTAACATTTCCCGAAAGAGAAAGTTTTTGCGCACACCGCGACTTCTGACAATGCGCACCCTGCCGAGCCGGCCATGCCACTACTCGAGCAATTTTTGCACCTAAAAGACAACGGAATAACGAAAAGTCAAACCATTTTCTTTAGGGAAATTTACACACCTTAATTTGCTCACGTAGTAGATCCATCATCTGTATCAAATTGGCCTGGTAGTCCATTTTCCCCTCGCTTTTCTAATCTCCGTAGTTCGGGGCATAGTAAAGCAGCATTTGTGGTCAACACATGATTCTCTAGCCAATCGTTTCCAAAAAATTTTTGATGACAGGACATGCATTCTCCAGATACGAGGAGCTTTCCCGTTAAGTTGGGAGCAAATTTGACCGAAGGATCGTCAAATTTGAAATGCATGTTCAACAAGTGCTTCTTGAAGTCATACGGACGGTTGAACTTTCCAGAACGATGCTTGCAAGTTTCTCTTGGGAAAACGCAGCGGAACCTGCCAACCTCATCGTGGATTCGCATATGGCGACTCATGTCTCGACTAATGAATCGGTCACAAACTGAACATGTAGAGCCTTTCATACTATTTTTTTTTCTTCCCAGGGGTGCTTTCTTGTCGCCCTTTTTTAGCATTCCAGAACCAAGTAAATCGAGATCGTCAGCTGCAAATATGGGAGCGGAAGCTGAACGTTCTAAACCAGGACGCAGATCTAACTTTATATACGAATTTTCCTTCAGTTGCAAAGGCTGCTGCGAAGGAGGAATTGGGAATAGTTGCTGAGACCCGTGCGCTTGGTTTATAGGTATCTGATGTTGGTGCTGCTGTTGTTGCTGTTGCCGTTGCGATTGCAGTTGTGGTGGTGGTTGTGATTGTGGTTGAGATTGAGACTGCAGTTGCTGGTGAGATTGCTGTTGTTGGTGAAGTTGATGATGAAGGTTATGTTGAGTTTGATGTTGATGTTGCTGTTGTTGTCTTTGCGGTAATTGTTGTGACGATTGTGGTTGTTGAGATGGTTGTAGTTGTAGTGAATGTTGTGGTTGCTGCAACTGTTGCACTTGTTGTTGTTGTTGCTGCTGCTGCTGCTGTTGCTGTTGTTGATGCTGATGTGATGGTTGATGATGTGGTTGCTGTTGATGTGGTTGTTGCTGCGGATATTGAGACCGCTGATCAAGCTGGGGTTGGTGCAATGGACGCAGATCAGCATATTGACTGGAAAAAGCATTCTTGTCCACCAGTGAGGAAAACCATTTTTGTTCCTCCTCAGGCTTAATGTAGCCCTGCGTATCATCTTCGAAAGGAATGTGAAGATCGTTAAGATCGGAGAAACTATCCATTTGAAAGTCTGGAAAAGCATTGATAACATTGTCCATAGTTGTGCCTTCAATTTTAGGAGGTATGACGTTGATATATCCCCCAGCAAGGCTATTGTCCACCAAATATTCCGAAAAGTCATTTTCCAACAGCGAAGGTTCAATGCCACCAAAGTAGCCCCCTGAAGTGGTTCCTGGAGGATTCATCAAGGGAGTAACATTATCCTGGCTTTCGACGTTGCCATTTCCTCCCAAATAGAGGAATGATTCCAGGTCGGCAGCTTTTCTCTCGTATGGCGAGTACACGTCAGAATATGGACTAGCCTGCGGTTCCAGCCGGACTCCCAGAGATGTAGGGGGGCTCAAATTACCCAAAGCTAGGTGAAACCCAGGATTTCTGTTCTTCATCTTGCGTGAGGCAGAGATGAGCTTACCTGAGGGTTTTGCAGAAGCATTGTGCCGAGGGGGTTCTTCATCATTTATAAACTCTGCCTTGGTGAAGGATTGCGACAATCCACTCTTCTGACGAACTTCAGAAGAATATGACCGGGAGTGAGACGCAGTAGGCATTAAACCTTGCTGTAGCCCGGCTCGGGATGAGAATTGCTCGATTTGAAGGGGCTGTGGTGGTCGCTGGGTGGAATACACTGGTGCATCGTCGTCAGAAGTAGTCTCAGCGTAGCTAAAGTAGTCTTCCGCAGATGATGAGGTTGCTGGAGCTGAAAGAGGAGAATCATGACAATGGGCTTGGAAAAACGTTGGCCGAGCCATTTGAGGCAAGGTTTGCTTATCGGGATAAAAAAACATTTGAGGACGGGCGTGTTCGTCATCACCACCGCCAACGGCGTCTAAGCGCTCGGAATTAACACCATACATTTAGGGCAG
Source organism: Clavispora phyllophila (assembly GCA_030674715.1). NCBI lineage: Eukaryota > Fungi > Ascomycota > Pichiomycetes > Serinales > Metschnikowiaceae > Clavispora > Clavispora phyllophila. The sequence goes on from JAKUAN010000009.1 coordinate 161,435, forward strand.
CTCGGCTAATTTTGTGGCATGTGGTTTGGAGGTGTAGCGCTTGCCTTAATGCTGGGGTGAACAAATTTTGACGTTTACAGAATTCCGTGACGCGGAGAATCTCCGGCCCAACCGAGTTTCAAACCTACTTTGGAAAGTCAGTTGGGCGAGAGTAGGCACAGCGCACGAAGACGAATATCATCACTGGGGCTTATTTCCATCCATTTTAAACTTCTTAACTACCTTGGAGGGATTTATCCCCACCATCGCATCGCCGCTAGGGCACCGTTGGCTTGAGAAATATATCACATCCTGCATACCTTGCCCATGTACTTGAGGGATCTAATTGGAAGTAGTGTGGACAAAATTCATCTCACTGGACATAATAACGGGCTGAAGCTCTTCTTTTCTGAGTTTCAAACACAGTCGGAAAATACATTTAAAGAGAAAAAAGAAACCAGTACCTTCAATCTATCAAATGTTCCACTTGAAAAATAATAATTCCAAATTGCCGTTATGACAGGTGGCCTAAATGCACGAATCAGCGTTCGGGTGAACTACGCGCGAGCCAGAAAAAAAAGTCCCTTAGCCTGCCGCCCGCATGCGTGGAATACGCAACAATTAGAGGTCTTCTTTGCATTCGCACATGTCTTTCAAAAAATAAAAAAAAAAAGAAAAAAGAAAAAAAAAAACCTAAGATACCATGGAACTGTTTTGTACTCCTGATTAATACATTTTCTTACACATTTTGTTGCTTGTGACTCGAGGGAAGTGAAAGCAGAAAGAGCGTAGTGTTCAAAGATTTAAGCGATGTGCCCTAAAGAATCTAACGACGGTTTCGTAACCGTTTTTAGCGCCTTTTTTTCCAAGAACAATAGCGCAAGGGTAAAAATTCACGCAGCAGGATTTTCGGGATTGGAGTGGGGGAGCAACCGCACAGAAGTTAGTACTTCTCAGATACGGACGCAACATCGTTCCAAACCACTACAAATGCAGTGACTTTGCGACTACCCTGGGAAAGGTCTGGCTAGCACACACAAACCTGCATTTAGAGTTGCCATACAGGTCCGCGGCCGATGCTGTCTTTAAAAATATCCAACAAAACCATGGCTACAGCTTAGATGGATCAGGATGTAGCATGTTTTCAAGATGCGTCAAAAATTTTGAAATATGTGTATTAAGCAAGATTTCTATGTTAATTTTTATGTTAATGTAGAATGTTTTCTTAACGGTAGGAACATCGGCTGAGAGGATATCTCTCAAGCATAGCAGGCACTGCAGACTAGTTAGGACGCGGCAAACGTAACTGATGCGACCACAAAACCTCCTCCTTATCGAATAATCACCACTAACAAAATGACTTCCATAGTTTTTGGAGCAACTGGCTTATGCGGATTGGAAATATTAAAACATGCAGAGCAACTGACAAAAATTACCAAAATCGTTTCTGTGACTCGGAGAGCTTTCCCTCATGAAGGCGAGAAGCTCACAAAAAGAATCGAGACCGAACCTGACAACTACGGGGAGATCATGAATGAAGTAAAGCCAAAGATATGCTTTTCTGCCTTAGGAACCACCAAAGCTGCTGCAGGCTCTGCTAAAGCTTTTGTTGATATTGACTACGGCATCAACTACAAGATTGCACAGGCGGCTAAAGCAGCAGGGGTGCAAACATTTGTTCTTGTTTCGAGTATTGGAGCGAATTCAAGCTCTCCTTTCTTCTACTTGAGATCGAAAGGTCGCTTAGAAGATGATGTGATTGCTCTTGGATTTCCAAGAACCATTATTTTGAGACCGGGTATTCTATTGGGTGACAGGGAACGTCCTCAAAAGCCGCTTGAGAAGTTGACTTGTTTCGTGGGAAAGTATCTCTATGGAAACTTTCTCGGGAACTTGACTGTTGCTCCAATTTATGGCTCAGATGTCGGAAGTGCCGCTGTGCGGTTAGCCGTCGAGAGTTTCAACTCTTCTGAAGGACCCATCGTGGATATCTATAGCGGCAGGGAGGTCTTGGATGTGATTTCGTAAACATAGAGGAGCTAGCTGCACTCAAGCTAGGTTTAAATATGTTTCGTTTGTAATTTAAATATTTAACCGTCTATTCATACATCAAGGGACATTTGCAAGCCTGGTCCTCTGTCAAAATATGATTGTCCAACCAGTCGGAGGAAAGAAAACGTCGACCACAGTGACACGTTCCCCAACCATCTAATTTCCCTTTCAAGTTGTGAACTTTTTTTACATTTTGATCATCAAAGACAAAATGGTTGTTCAACAAATGCTTTTTATAATCATATCGCCGATTGAACTGACCAGAACGATGCCGACAAGATCCTTTTGGAAAATCGCATACAAATCTCTTATTGACTTGGTGAGTTCTCATGTGGCGAGTCATATCTCGTGTAATTCTTCTTCCACATATGTTGCACACCTTATGATCGATAAATGTCGTTTCAACCATCGGAGCAACTATGTTCGAATTAGAATTTACCATTGTAGTCATATCTGGGTATTGCTGTAGGCCACCCAGAGACTTGTAATGGAACAATGGATTCATATCAGTGTGGATATTGCTCCCAGGTCGAAGCAGGGGAGGCAAGTATTGAGGGGTTTGCAATGCCACTTCAGACACACTTCCATCTTGGCCTTGGCAGTCAGAATGATGAAATGGAGAATCCTGGGTATATTGAACGGCAAGATTAATTCTCTTTTTTAATAAAGGAGAATGCATTCCCGAATTTGGATAACTCATGTCTTGCAATGGCAGGTACTTAGCAATCACAGCTTCTGGTACATGCTGGTAATGAACATGGTCGGTGTGACCCAATTCATTCACCATGTACTCATATTCGCTCTTAATAGCAGTTGGAATATTATGATTTCTGGATACATGAGAATCTATCAGATGATCATATTCTTCGGCGCATATAGAACGGTTTGGCGTGGGGAAACTTTCACCATCCAGCAGATAATATTCACCCTCTAGGTCATAATTGCGATTCAGGGCAGGGATCATTGCAATTGGTATAAAACTTTCTGGGTCAACAAACGCCGTAGGAGCCGTTGGAAGCAGCAGTTCATGGACACCTTTGCTGTAATCAGCTAAGTTCCTGTTCGTGTACGAAAGAAGTTCCATGAGGAAATTGAGTAGTAAACGACAGAGAGCCCAAAATTCAGGTATCCCCTCAGAAGAATTCTTAAACGATAATAGTAAACGATGGTACCCGCTCCAGTTCGAAATATTTTTCGTAGGATAGTAAAAAGGCTTGAAGAATTGCACACCTTGATAATTCAGCTTTGGCCGATCTAAAATATCTCCTGCCACCAGGCAAAGACTAAACGGGCAAGATACATATTTATAAATATGCGAGGAAAAGATAGTCGCTAGACAGATCCATGTCAGAGCGAAAGGACAAGGCGGCTGTGTCCACAGTAAAAATTCCGAATGTGCTGCATTGAATTACGCACCGCACAGATGTGCATATCGATGCAGGTGCAAGTTTCAGTCGCCGCATAGAAACTTTAATCTACCTTACTCGCAGCCAGAGGGGTACGTGCCCTGACTGAAATGAGGGGAAATCTAGTTATGTTTTAGGAGCGGGTCCGGCTAAAAGTTTATTTTGAAGAGAATACGCTTAATATTTTTTTGTGCCACATATACATCATTCGAAATGATTTTCTGCGCTTTGCTAGTGAGACGAGAGTCCCATTCACTGAGAAGTGGTAAGAACGGGAATTCCGGGAGCAGCGGATTTAAGCTTAATAAGCTCAGAACCATGTCGGAAAACAATAATTACCTACCCGATGCAGTTTATTCGTTCGTGCAGCAGCACCTGTGAACAGATAGCAAATGTATGCTAGTCGGCCCCATTGTAAATTTGGCGTCCAAGATACATATCGTATAATTCTCATGCTTGTTTTGGAGAGGCATTTCCATTGTTTGGACGTTATTACTTTCCAATCCGGGAAAGTGTATCTGTCGCTACGGCATTCGTTACATATCCGACATGCGTGCATGTAATAAAAATGTATGTATACTTCATATGCGCAATAGTGCGATTCAAAATTATGCAAAGCGAAGCGCATGTCGGTGCTTCTGGAAGCGGAAGATCGTGAAAATAAACTGGTGGAAATGCCTAGAGGATGGTAGCCATTTAATTAATTATGGATCTTTGAGTCAGATATTAGTAGCTCTTGTTGTGTCCAACTAAGATGGAATCTCACACATTTTCGAGTTCTTGTCCAAAAGTGTGGATTATTCGATCCTTCACGACATTGACGCCATACAGAACATACCTCGGGCTAATTATCGGCACGGAGGTAAAAATTGCTGACCCGCGGTCAGCTGTCCCGCGAACGCAAACAAGCAAGCGAACCTCCATTTCTCATTACCTGGAACTCATATTTTGATATTGCGAAGTGCATATTCGAGATGAATCACGGCACTTATGCTCGCTTGCTACATGGCAATGAAAACAAAAGCGAGTGTCCCCAATTTTTGGGGTATAATCGAAGTTTTAATGATATTCGGGTATTCTTACTCAATCAGGAAGTGTTGAAATGCTGATAAACCATCTCCGTATATTTGACAACGTAGAGAGTATTAAATTGGTATATCAGCTATGAGTATAACATAGATAAGGGCCGAAGAATTTTCAAACGAGCAAAATAAACTGGCGCAAGAAACATGCTTGTAATAGTTTCCCCCCTCTGTAAGGTACAATGCTAAATCTCGAAAATATTTTAGTAAAAAGTTTGAAACGTGAAAATTGTGTCGGTCCTTTCGGGCATGCAGGATTATTATAAAAGTAGCTTTGAGACGAAGTTAGGATCATGCAGGGACCACTAACATACATTCCATACATTTTACATAGACGAAGTGCATTTAGTGAATATTTTCTTGCCGGTGCTTGTCGGAAGCAGCGTAAATTTCAGTTCTAGAATCGAGGCACAAACCTGAGGCGGACTTCGCGGAGATGAACTCGTTGCCCGTACAGGTTAAGACACGTCAAAAGAAAATCTAGATATACCCTTACACGAACAAAGTCGTGTTTACAGGTTCTTATTTGAGCCAGTAGCCAAGGAATTTCAGCAGAATTTTCTTAGCCCATGGAATCGCGAGAGCTGATGTAGTATCATAAAATGTTCTTTAATAGTTTTGCTGGGGCGATTGTTCTCCCGTCGCCCTCGGAAGTACTCGCACACTTCCTCGGAATTATTATTGAACGAGCAACTAATCGGGTGCGGACAAAGATGACGCGCGAGCAGATTCGCCCAATTATAAATTTGCACCACCGAGCTCTTCAAGCTAGATCTTTACTGAGTAGCGATTTTTCTCGTTAGCATGAGCCTAATGAGGGTTCTTCTAATATCATCTCTCTATAGCGTACGGAACGTACAATTGCTTGTCTAAGTGTACTTAAGCATTCCAACCTATTACTGGAAGATATTATTCTTATAAGGATTTCTCTGCCCGTTTACTAAAATTATGAAGCTTATGTACGAGGAAAAAATAATGGGCGAACATGTCATATTGCTAGCTCGTTGCCTAATGGACCCGATTATATGCAACAAAAGTCATTTCGCCGGCGCCGTGTAATTGCAATCAGAAAGGCAATGCAAGGGGAATGAACGCCATGATGCAACTTTATTATCATTTAAAGCTATTAAAAGAATATTTCTCGAAACAGCTTAATTCAGTAAAATGCAATGAAGAGTCCCTGCCAATATAATTCGTTCATTGATGCATTCAACTCAGGGTCAGATACCCGCTGGAAAGGTATACCAACCGTTTGATTTCTTGTCTACAATAACATGGCACGATAGATATTACATTCAAATAAAGTCAATCTAATCCTATTGATTTTCTATCTATTTTTATCCACTACTCGGTTTCAATTACGCAAATTTCTTACCGCAGTGAATTGGGACTCGGCAAGTTTCTGTTTATTACAATTGATTATGAAGGTCGAACGAGCACAATCTGAGGAAATCAAAATTCTTCTATTAAATTCCAATCTACTTTTTGAGACCTGAAAAAAAAAAAAAAAAAAAAAAAAAAAAAAAAAAGTAAACAGAGGAACACATAAATATAGCCGTAATTGCGGTAACAATAGCGTTGTTTCACCCTAAACATAAGAACAATCGCGAGTTTCAACAGGGAGCGCATTTCCAGCTGGAAACGGTTTAAGGGAACATGCAAGGAAAAAAATAAATCCCTTCACTCGCTTCTACAGTCTCGTACCCAAGTTGAGAAATAGACCGAGTCGCATGAACTCAGGGAGGGCTGAGGAGACAGAGCTTGCGGTTTTCTATTACCTACTCAATCTTCTACAAGTAAAATAAAAGGGGTTTTTACACACAGCCTAAGAACCGCTTCCGATCCATCTAGAGATTTGGAAAAAAAATCCTCGAGTCCATCGAATGTTTTGATGCTGTGATTGCTATTATCGAGTGCTACTTACTATGTAAAAGCATCCAACTACCGAAGTTGTTAAAATCAGACCTGAAACACATTTACAAAAGGATCATTGTGACATATTTTACCGCTTACATATATCATGTCATTACCTAAATTATAAGAGAAATGAATGAGCTTTTACGAACTAATGAGGCATCACTATAATCTACCGTATTAGGACGAGCAAAATTACCATTGTGGATTGCCCCATTGTTATAATGGGTACACGTGATAACAAAAGCTCTGCCTTTGTATGCACGATATCAATGGTTTTCTCTTTTCTTCACCTTATATAGTACGAAAGCAGAATATGGTTGGGGCACTCATTCACGTACCTGGGATTTATCTGTCACTCTAGACCTTGGGATTGTTTCCCTTAGGTGAAAATTCCTAACACAGGAGGTGAGTTCTCGTCCTTGTGTAATTTTTAGAGTAATCCTGTATTGAAGTTCCTTCAGACCTCCATACATCTTCACACTTGCAAACATCGACACCGAGAGGTCGCGGAATACACGTGATCGAGTAAATTTGTGCCCTAAGCATATTACCCGGCCAAAGGCCATGTACCGGGAAATGCGAGTTCCTGCATATGCACACACGATGGTGTCCTCGTTAAGAGGTGAAAAATTTTCCTACACTTATTCCATCTCTTTAGTAACTACACACTTCAAAAATGGGTGCCTACAAATACTTGGAAGAATTGCAAAGAAAGAAGCAATCCGACATCTCTAGATTCTTGTTGAGAGTCAGATGTTGGGAATACAGACAAAAGAACGTCATCCACAGAGTCACCAGACCATCTAGACCAGACAAGGCTAGAAGATTGGGTTACAAGGCCAAGCAAGGTTTCTCCATCTTCCGTATCAGAGTCAGAAGAGGTGGCAGAAAGAGACCTGTTCCAAAGGGTGCCACTTACGGTAAGCCAACCAACCAGGGTGTTAAGCACTTGAAGTACCAAAAGTCTTTGAGAGTCACCGCTGAGGAGAGAGTTGGCAGAAGAGCCGCTAACTTGAGAGTGTTGAACTCTTACTGGGTTAACCAGGACTCCACCTACAAGTACTACGAAGTTATCTTGGTGGACCCATCCCACAACGCCATCAGAAGAGATGCTAGATACAACTGGATCGTCAACCCAGTTCACAAGCACAGAGAGGCTAGAGGTCTCACCTCCGCTGGTAAGCAATCCAGAGGTCTTAACAAGGGTCACTTGTACACCAAGACCAAGGCTGGTCGTCGTCACACTTGGAAGAAGCACAACACTTTGTCCTTGTGGAGATACAGACACTAAGCGCACAGCTAATGTGTTTCTTGGTACTGTTGCTAGGTTTATTTGTATATTGAAAGTAATAAAGTTGGCATAGTCTTCAAGTTTCAACCTTATGAATAGTACTGCGTATAAAAGGGTGGTGTCCCGGTAGTTGGATTTTGTGCTTTGAGGTTAGGATCTTCCACCCTTCATGCCTAGAAGCGAAAACCAATGCAAATTTTTTTTTTTTTCGTAAATACCACTGTTATGAGCTGTACGAATAGCATTTACCATGTTCAGCAGTATCGAGGGGCCTACGTGAAGCGGTAACAAAAAAAAAAAGACCAAAAAACTTTCCCCAAGATACGCCGGAGTCAGTAAATCTGACTCCACCTTGCGATAATTTACTCCTTGTGTGACACACCCGTACCTCTAATTAACTTGTGGTAATCGCTTTGAAAAATTGTTTCCCATTTTGTCGTAATAAATACCCTCCGACCCCTTTCCATCTTCCTGAAGATTTCTTCTTGCATCAAGCAAATTCTTCATCTCTACTGGGTAATAGGTAATTGTTGTCTATAGACTTCAATCTCGGATAATCACACACACATCTACAATGGCTTACTCCAAAACTGCTATCTTATCCGTTTACGACAAAACCGGCTTGTTAGACTTGGCTAAGGGCTTGACTGCCGCCAACGTCAGAATCTTGGCTTCCGGCGGTACCGCCAAATTGGTCCGTGAGGCTGGTTTCCCTGTCGAGGATGTCTCTTCCATCACCCATGCTCCGGAAATGTTGGGTGGAAGAGTCAAGACTTTGCACCCTGCTGTCCACGGTGGTATTTTGGCAAGAAACCTCGAAAGCGACGAATCGGACTTGGCTGCCCAAGGTATTGAGAAGGTTGACTTCGTTGTGTGCAACTTGTACCCATTTAAGGAGACCGTGTCCAAGGTTGCCGTCACCATTGAGGAGGCGGTGGAAGAAGTCGACATTGGTGGTGTTACCTTGTTGAGAGCTGCGGCCAAGAACCACGCTAGAGTCACCATTTTGTCAGACCCTCGCGACTACGCCCAATTCTTGGAAGAATTGAAGACGGGTGAGATCTCCAGAGACACCAGAAACAGATTGGCGTTAAAGGCGTTCGAGCACACTGCCGACTACGACGTTGCCATCTCCGACTTCTTCAGAAAGCAATACTCCGAGAACGTTTCCCAATTGCCTTTGAGATACGGTGCCAACCCTCACCAAAAGCCTGCCCAGGCCTTTGTTTCCCAAGGTGAATTGCCATTCAAGGTGTTGTCCGGCTCCCCAGGCTACATTAACTTGTTGGATGCTTTGAACTCCTGGCCATTGGTCAAGGAATTGTCTGCTTCCTTGAACTTACCTGCTGCTGCTTCTTTCAAGCATGTTTCCCCCGCAGGTGCCGCTGTTGGTTTGCCATTGACCGACGTTGAGAAGAAGATCTACTTTGTCGAGGACATTGAGAACTTGTCTCCTTTGGCCAACGCTTACGCCAGAGCCAGAGGTGCTGACAGAATGTCGTCTTTCGGTGACTGGATTGCCTTGTCCAACATTGTCGACGTTCCAACTGCCCAAATCATCTCCAAGGAGGTTTCTGACGGTGTGATTGCCCCAGGCTACTCCGACGAGGCGTTGGCTATCTTGAAGAAGAAGAAGAACGGCAAGTACTGCATTTTGAAGATTGACCCTAACTTCACTCCTGATGCCATTGAGTCCAGACAAGTGTACGGTATTACCTTGCAACAAAAGAGAAACGACGCCATCATCAAGGGCTCTTCGTTCAAGGAGATTGTTTCCAAGAATAAGGACTTGACAGAACAAGGTGTTGTTGACTTGACTGTTGCCACCATCGCCTTGAAGTACACCCAATCTAACTCTGTCTGTTACGCTAAGAACGGTATGGTTGTCGGTTTGGGCGCTGGCCAACAATCTAGAATCCACTGCACCAGATTGGCTGGTGACAAGGTTGACAACTGGTGGTTCAGACAACACCCAAGAGTTTTGGGCTTCAAGTGGGCCAAGGGTGTCAAGAGACCAGAAAAGTCCAACGCCATCGACTTGTACGTTTCTAACCAGATCCCTACTTCCGAGCCAGAGAAGAGCGAGTACTTGAGCAAGTTCGCCGAGGTTCCTGAGCCATTGACTGCTGAGGAGAGAGCCGACTGGTTGTCTAAGTTGAAAGACGTTGCCTTGTCCTCTGACGCTTTCTTCCCATTCCCAGACAATGTCTACAGAGCCGTCAGATCTGGTGTCAAGTTTATCGCTGCTCCTTCTGGATCTGTCATGGACAAGGCTGTGTTCGCTGCTGCCGACTCTCACGACATGATCTACGTTGAAAACCCAATCCGTTTGTTCCACCACTAAGTACCACCCTAGTTGTGCGTCTCATATTTCTTCTCTCTCCCGCTTTCTCTAGTTAGATTGAAAGACTATTACTCCATAACTTTTTAATTCATACTTCTTATCGCCATTGCTACTGTAGTGCTTCAAATGCCGTGCTGGAGTGGTGGAGGGGACGATGCACCCTTACCTCCTCGAAAATTTTCTATAACGTGTCGTCACTTCTGTGCAATACCCACCGAGCACCTTCACACTCACCGCTACACTTCTTTATTAAGAGTCCTATTGTGAAACACTTCAAGTCGTTTTAGTGTTTATCGCCATGGCTTCTGAATATAAGTATGACGAGGGTGCCGAAACTTGGCCATACTTCGTTTTGGCCTTGATTGTGTCGGCGTTGTTGCCACTCACCATAAAGTGGATTCTCGACCTTGTGTCTTCCAAGAATCAACCGAAGAAAACCAAGGGCGGAATCGAGGAGAACCACCGCACCTTGGGATTGCCACACGCGGAAGAAATTGAAAAGTATGCTTCCAGCCGAAAGTCAGAGCAACTCATCAACGGCAGACTATTGCTCATAGTGGTTGGTTGGGCCTTGGTGGCGTTTATCTGGAAAACCTACGCTAAGGAAGTCAGCTTGCAAGGCCTTTTCGATCCCCACACCATTTTGGACTTGCCGTACACTGCTTCGGACCGTGAGATCAAATCCCGCTACAGAAAATTATCCTTGACCTACCACCCGGACAAAATTGGCAGAGACTTGAGCGACGAGGCCAAACTGGAAATGGAGGCCGCTTTCATTAAAATCAACCTTGCCTATAAGGCATTGACTGATGAAGTCACCAAGAACAACTTGAAGTTGTACGGTCACCCTGATGGAAAGCAGGATATCACCCACGGCATTGCCATCCCCAAATTTTTGGTTGAAGGAAAGTACTCACCAATCATGCTTGTTTTCTACTTTCTCTTAATCGGCGTGTTGTTGCCTTTTATTGTCGGCAGATGGTGGAACAACGTCAAGTCATACACTAGAAAGGGATTGCACGTTGACACCGCAACAGTTTTCGTTCGCAAATTGACCGACAAGAACCCAGGCAAGGTTATAACTCCGTTTGACATTTTGGACTGGGTGCTCCTGGCACGTGAAATCCAGGACAAATTCCCCCACTTGTCCAACGAGGAAATTAAAGCGATTGTTTTGCAGCATATCAACCGGGACCTCTCGGGACTGAATGCAACGGAGAAGTTGAAAATCATTTCTATCATTCCAGAGCTCATCAAGGGGCTTGTTGATATTGCTACAGTATTTAGACTTCCTGAGGTTGTCAACTCTTCGTACGAATTGCAGAGGGCCATCATCCAAGCTTCTTCCCCTGTCGGTAAACACAAGGAGTTGTTGCAATTGCCTTATGTGGACAAGGCTGTCGTTGAAGCTCAACTGGTGAAAAAATTGGGCAAATTGCTCACTTTGTCTGAAGAGGAAGCATCCAAGGTGTTGGGCGTTAAGGACAAAGCCAAAGTGGCTAAGGCTTTGTCTATCGCTAAGAAGATTCCATTTATCAGAGTGTTGGACGCATCCTTTAGAGTTCCAGGAGAAAGCGTTGTCACTCCTAACGCCAGCTGTCATTTGGTGATCAAATTTTTGATCAAATCGGCTCAATTGAAGTCGTGCCCTGAGATTGAAGACCTGAGACTCGATGAGGTGGAAACCATGGAAGATTTGAAGGATCCATTAAGATCAAACAATGATGCCTCGATTTTACCTGCTGCGTACGGACCATATTTCCCTTCGTCTGTTCCAAATTTTTGGGAAGGTTTCATTGTCAACCAAGGAGACAACAAACTCGTCGAGGGAGGGGAGCCAGCTGTGTTGAATCACGTTGAGTTGGGTAACTTGGATTTGTCGCAGAAAGAGTGGATCGAAGGTGCTGAGGACAAGCTTATAATCAGCACTTTCAAAATGAAGTTGAACGTTCCAACTCCTCCAACAGTTGGAAAATACCACTTCAGATTATTGTTGAAAAACAACGCATATTTCGGTAACGATGTTGACATTCCTTTGGAAATGAATGTTGTTAACCCTCCAGTTGATATCGAGGCGGTCAAGAAGGCTGCTTCTGCAGACGAATCGGACTACGACTCCGAGAGTGATATCTCCGACCCGGAAGAAGACAGCCTTGCTGGTGCATTGGCTGCTTTGAGAGGAGAGAATGTCAAAAAGTCAAGTGAGAAAGATGATGACAGCGATTCTGATAACGATAGCGTGTTCACCGATATCAACACTGATACCGAGGACGAAGACGGTAAATAGCGTCGTATATTGGTTCTTTAAATGAGAGTATGGTATTACAAAATATTTGCAGACGAAAGACGATCGTTTCGTAATAAGATTCTATCAATATCCTGTTTTCTCCTTGTAGATTTAAACGGTCAAGGTCAAGATGACGGCATCTGGGTTTTCCAAACCCTGCTGCTTGTAGTAACCAACAACAGGCTCGCTATTTTCGGTGAAACCCTTTCTCTTGTACCACTCCCTAGCGAAAGTGTTGTCCACATGGGCGTGCAAAACAATTTCATGGATGAATTTCAGCTTTGCTTCTTCGATAATCCATGCCAATAACTTGGAAGCAATTCCCAACTCGCGGTACGCTTTCAACACAGATAAAGACTCAATGTAGATCGCATTAGGGATGATCTTCAGGTTGATGTTATTGCTGTTGGAAACCTCGAAGTTGGGGATATTGTGCGACGAGTTGATTAACTTGCCCTTGATTTCACCCACGGGCAATTCGCTGTAGAACGCAAGTTTCGTGATCTGGCCGTTATTTAGAGAGTCCTTGAACCACGATTCAGGATACGTTGTAGGCAAGGTCACCTCAACAATCTTCTTGAAGGTTCCCAAGTTGTTAACAGTCAAGTCGTCTAAAGTAATAATGTCCCTTCCCATTATGGATTTAGACCTTCTAGTGAGTCGGTGGAAAATACATGTAAACGAAGAAATGTATGCACTACCACCAGGAACAAGACGGGACCCAGAAGTAAAGGGAAACCGTCAAACATGACTATTGAGTTCTCGTTAATTTATACTTACCTCCAGGTTAAAATTCTTAATTCTAAATATGATTTCGTGTATTCCTTGCTTTGGTCTTGTCGTGGATCATGGTGGTGGATCAGATGGCCGATCTTATGGCACAATACTGTGACCCAATCAACTGTATGGAGTTTAAATATACTTGATCTCAAACACCACGAGAAGCCCTTGGTTATGAACGACAAATAACTGCAAGATCACTGATTTATGGAATAATGTGGAGATTGAAAGTAAGCGAGTTGCTACGTACTTCTGATTGTCTTCCTGTGTGATTACTAAACGAATTGCAAAAGACAAAGAAGGAGAAAGGAGACAATAGATCGTCAAGTAGCTACAGATGCGTCGGAGACGGAGAAGAGGAGAAGGAAGCCACAAAAATGTCAAACGGTGTTATCATGTGATACAGTACAATATGACCAACCGAGTGAGAATGTATGGCCATAATTTATACGACCCAAACGGTTTTTTTTCCGCACTCCAAGTTCCGCCTTTCAACCACTTAGCCATGATTACCACCATAATCGCCATATTGATCATTGCCTACTTCGTCAGGTCAATTTTTTCCGACATCAAAACTAACCCATTGGCTCATACACAGAGTAACGAGCCACCAGTGCAAACCAAATTCACACCAGCTACGTTACAGAAGTATAATGGTACATCTGATCCAAAGGTGTTTATTGGTATTCAAGGTACCGTGTATGATGTCACCAGTGGGAAAGCATTTTATGGCCCCGGCGGTCCATACGAAAACTTTGCTGGCAGAGACGCATCCAGAGGTTTGGCCTTGAACTCGTTTGATGTGGAGGTTCTAACTCCAATTGGAAAGCCCCTCGACACCTTGGACGATTTGACTAAGGACGAGAAAGAATCTTTGGAGGGTTGGAAAACCCACTTTAATAACAAGTACAAGGTGGTTGGTACTTTGCACAACCCAGAGGATTTGGTGGAGGGAGACAAGTAAGAATACTCTATGGAGCCAATTTAGGTGCCTGTCATACCAGCTACGCGATTTGGGGTCGGAAGCAATGATAGCCAATAAATATATTTTTTTTTTTTCCCGCTGACAAAGTAAGACAGAGAAATGCAAAATATCCTATGTACGAAGTATCTGCCGTTGTACTACGACTATGCGACTGTTTCTGTGAGGCAGATCACTCGGTGGTTCCACCCTTGACAGAAGCGAGGTACAGGTGTAGTGAGAAGTAGCATCGAAAAAAAAAGTGCCCACACCAACTAGTGTCCTCACTGGATCCCCACTATCAACACAATGAGCTATAGAGGAAGAGGTAGAGGCGGATTCGGCCACCAAAGTAATTTCAACCGAAATGATTCCGTGAACACCTCTGTGGAAATGGAGATTTTTGGCTGGAACGGATCTACGCCTGGAGATTGCATTGCCTTTATAGCGAGAAAGTGCAAAGTCAACTTGACCAATTACTCGGTGAATACTGCCAACGGAGGTTTACGTGGTTTTGTCAAGTCTGAAAACGAGGCAAAAGACTTGCTCCAGTGGTCTGGTGTCCGCTTTGCTGGAAATCCATTGAAGATTTCCAGAGTGGCCACTCCAACGAATGGTGCGTTTGGTAGCCAGCCCAACGCTCCCGCCGATACATCCAGTGTAAATACGATAGAAACCTTGACCTTGTTCATCAAGTCGAGATATGACCCACAGAGCAAGCTTTTGAACTTGAGCGGAGTCCAACAAGACCCCACCTTATCTGCGAAAGGATTCTTTGGCACCGTATCGACGTCATCCAAGTTCTTCCCGGCATTAATGAAAATTGCCAAAGAGTTGAAGCTAGATGTGACTAGCGCCGATCTTTCGAACAATAATCTTGCCGACTCCAGCACCATCTCCACCTTGGCCCACACCTTTCCTAGGTTACAAAACTTGTCGTTGCAGAACAATAAGTTCAACAAGGTCAAGGCCTTTGAGACGTGGAAGAAAAAGTTCAACTTCTTGCGTGAGTTGATTCTTATAGGTAACCCGTTGCTAAATACGAACGATGCAAACGAGGTGACGAGTATCAAGCAAGAAATATTGAAGATTTTCCCCAGATTGATTGTGCTCAACGGAGAAGTGATCAGAAACGAGCAAGTTCTCAATCGGAATTTGACTTTCCCCTTTGGCGACCCCACCCCAATGTTTTTCCAAGACAGCGAAGTGCAAAGCTTGTCGACGAACTTCATTACCAACTTCTTCAATTTGTGGGATCAGAACAGAGCAGATCTCATGGTGTTGTATCAAAATGAATCGCAGTTTTCCTTACAGGTCGATGCAACCCTGCCTCATACATTGGACTCTAAGGGTCCTCCCGATTTTGGATACTATCTTTCGCTGTCGAGAAACTTGACCCGAGTCTCCACTGCTAAGGCCCGCATGGGAAGAGTTGCTCAAGGACAAGAGCAAATCTACAAACTTTTCACTCAACTCCCACAGACACGCCACGATATATTGACCAAACCAGACAACTATAGTGTTGAATGCTACAGATTGACTGCGCTTGGAGCCATTTGCATTACTGTTCACGGAAGCTTTGAGGAGACTGCCGAGCCAACCAACTTGCAGAACGTCAACCAGAACACAAACGGAGGTCGCAACAGACATTCGTACCAAAAGAAACAAAAGATTGTTTTAGGAAGCAAGAGCTTTGACAGAACATTTATTGTCATTCCCGGACCCAACTCTTCCATGATTTTGGCCAGTGATCTCCTCTGCGTCAGGGTCGAGGCAGATGCGGAAGCTTTTAGGCCTCTTTCCTCTGCAACAGGCCCCGTCCCAGTCGCTCCAGTTCCTTCACAGCAAGTTCCACAAACCGTAGCCCCAACCCAAGGGCTGTTTGGTACTCCACCTCCGACTGGAGTCTCAGTTGCAGGCTTGCCTGCTGAGTTGAAGGCTAATTTGAACCAGGCGCAGCAAGAATTCCTTGTGAAGATCATTTCGGAAACAAAACTTACGATGCAATATGCATTGATGCTTTGTCAGCAAAGCAACTGGGACTACCAACAGTGTATTGTGAACTTCAAAAACTCTGCGCCATCGCTCCCCGCAGACGCATTTACACCTTAAATAGTTTATATACGTAATGAACTTGGAAGCCAATATAACAGATGGCACACTTCTTATTCCAACCCCTATTATTGTTTTTTTTTGTAGCCGATAAAGCATATTCCTGTTAAATCTAGGGAGATTCGTTTGTATGATCTGCGCTGCTCATCGTACTCGTTCACTTGGTGCACTCTGCACCATGTACAAGTTCCACGCGATTGATCATAGCAGGACTTATCCCTACCAAAATGAAAAGATGCTGAAATCATACAACATTGCGATGGTCACAGATTTCTTCTATCCCCAACCTGGAGGGGTGGAGTTCCACGTCTATCATCTTTCCCAAAAACTAATGGACTTAGGTCACTCTGTCGTTATCATCACCCATGATTACGGCAACCGAGTGGGAATCCGAACCTTGACCAACGGAATTAGGGTATATTATGCCCCGCTTCTTCAGATTTACAGAAGTTCCACCGTCCCTGGAGCCTTTGTGGCGTTCCCCATTCTTCGGAATATATTCATCAGAGAACAGATCGAGATCGTGCACAGTCATGGCTCGCTTTCTAGTTTAGGGACCGAAGCGCTATTTCATGCCCGAACCATGGGCCTCAAAGCAGTCTTTACTGATCATTCACTTTTTGGGTTTGCTGATCTAAGTTCTATCTTGGGCAACAAGTTGCTCAAGTTCACATTGACTGATATCAGCCACGTCATCTGCGTTTCGAACACCTGCAAAGAAAACACCGTGCTCCGTGCTTCATTAGATCCATTGATTGTTTCTGTTATCCCAAATGCAGTGGTATCTGAAGATTTTGCTCCTGACTACAATAGAGCCAAGCATCGTAAGCGCATTACCATAGTGGTGATATCTCGACTTTTCCCCAACAAAGGCGCAGACCTTCTAACGGCTATCGTGCCCATCATATGTGCCAAACGCCCAAACGTGGACTTCCTCATTGCTGGCGATGGACCAAAGTTTCTTGATTTGGAGCAAATGAGAGAAAGGTACTCTCTTCAAGAACGAGTAACGTTGACAGGTGCTGTCAAGCACGAAGAGGTGAGAGATGTCATGGTAAAAGGTGATATCTACCTCCATCCGTCACTTACTGAAGCATTTGGGACTGTTATTGTGGAGGCTGCGTCTTGTGGCCTCTTTGTTGTTACCACCAAAGTCGGAGGCATTCCCGAAGTTTTACCACAGCACATGACTCGGTTTGCCGAACCAGAAGAAGATTCTTTAGTGGAAGCCGCAGTGAGCGCAATCGACTTGATCGAATCGGGCGAGATAGATACATCTCAATTCCACAAAGAAGTGGCCACAATGTACAGCTGGGAAAACATTGCCAGAAGGACAGAGAATGTCTACAACTCGCTCGATGACCGCCGAATCAACCAGCCATTGGCTAAAAGACTACAGAAATATTATCACTGCGGGCCCATCGCGGGAAAGCTTCATGTCCTTGTCGTGATTCTCGATATATACATCTACATGCTTTTGGAGTTCTTTTACCCGAGAGATCACATTGATCTTGCTTCAAAGTGGCCAAAGCGGCCTAAAACCGCGGATTAATAATAGCCTTAATACAACATGCGATAACGAACCCTTCCAGTAGCATGCGGTTTTCGTTCTCCGAGTGACTTCAGAAGCCAAACTGCTTGTTCTCGCCTTATACGAGCTTCCTGGGCGAATGATTCAGCGTTAAATCTTTTGAGGGAACTTGTATCTTCAAAGAGAGGCGCCTCCAACCATCGGATATCATCAAGCGTATCTACTACGTAACCAATACCGCACAGAACCATATCTTTCAACAAAGAAACTTCCTCGACAAGTGCCAACTCATTAGTAAATTTCATCCTGGCTTTGAGATCCTCAAAGAAAGGAACCTGATGATGACTGACAATAGAGTTTGACCGGAGAATTAGTTCTAACTCAGCTTCAATGGCCTTATTTTCCTTCTTTAATGCATCATACAGGGACTGAAGATCTGCAACCTCTCTCTTAGCGTCAGATAATTGCTTCTGTAATTCATCACTTTCGATTCTCTGAGACTTGATCAAAGATTCCATATTCTTTTCCAAAAGATCAATATTATGCTTCAATTCTTCAATGACCTGGTCATTAGACGAATGGATATTGGTTACTACTTCTTTGTCATTGAAGGAAGAAGGCTCAAAAAGTTCAGAATAAAATGATTGAATGCCTAAGCTTTGGTTTGTTGGATCTGTTGAAAGTGAATCTAAAATCCGCTCAAAATCCCGAGTTCCCTCAACCAACAATAAACCCAGAGAAATAGCATTTCCAATAATTGAAATAAGCTTATCAGGGCCATGGTCATCTGAAGAATAATAAGAAGCTTCTTGTCGAAGCTTGAGGTAAAGCTGTAGTAGCAGAGAGTTGAGCTGAGTCAAAGATGGCGTAGAAAAATTCCAATCACTCTTGCACTTGCTCTGCATTAACGTATCATATAGCGCATGTGCGCGAGAAGAGACTCGTGAAGCCACTATATGGTGATCTTTCAAGTTTTGTATGATATTGCCCGATTCTTGTTGATTGACAAAGAAGTCGGCAATTATGCGAGAAATTATAGTGGAAGAAATTTCTGCAATGATTGCGAGATCTAATAATTCGAAAAGTCGATGTAGATCCAGATTCATTCGCTCAAGAATGAACGGATGATCTAGAGCTATCTTTTCAACAAAGGTCAAATTTAGGCATTCGGTATCATCATTCTTCACCTTATTAAAGATTTGATGCATTTCATGAATAGCATCCGACGCAGCAAGTTGCAAACTCTCCCAAGAAGGCGTATTCTTATCTACACCAAATTCGACCAAGGCACTTAAAATCAATGCATAATGACGAAAATGAAGTAACAGAAGTTGATCCTCAAGTCTTTGATTAGGAAGATCCTCGAGGAAATGCTCTCTCACAATATCGCATTCTGATGCTGATTTTTGCAAAGCAGTTAGAATGCGAAACCTCTCAGCTATAGAAGCAGGTATAACCTTGCTAATCAAGTTGTTCTTGAGTCGGAGATCTTCCGAAGTGGCTTTGAGCTCAAGTTTATCTTGTTTGATGAGAGCCGTAAGTTTCTTCACATCTAGAACTAGTTCTTCAACTCTAGAATTATCCTGATTAACAAACTCCGGAGCAGATTTTATATTGCCAATGGTACGCTGAAGGTCTTCATTTCGAAGAGATAACTCAGAAAATTTATCCTTCCAGCTTTGAACGTCATTAACGAGAGTCTCAATTTGAGTTTTCAACTCCAGTTCCATTTTCAGCTGGTACTCTTCAAGCGATGTGTTAAGTTCATTTAATTCCATCAACTCGGTTACACTTTTGGTAAGTTCAGTGACTTTAGCTTGTAAAACTTCATTTTTTTGAGTGAGATTTTCAATCACCAGATCCAGAGCAGAAACAGATTCGAGCTGCTCTTGCAATTGCTCAACAGTGGTTTCCGCCTCCTCTAGTTTTGCAGAGATAATGGCGTAGGATTTTCTCAATTCGCTAATATCCGTGTTATTTTTTCTGAGAGTAAATATTTCACTCTTAAACTGGGCTTCTCGTTCAGAAGACAATTTTTGAAGGGATTGAAGGGTAATTTCCAACTTCTTATTTCTCAGCACCAAAAGCTCTAGATCATCATGCGTAACATCGCCGCCATCAGAAACCTGCAGTTGTACTGCAAGCTCCAATTCCTTATTAAGCTCTGATTCTTCCTGTAAAATTGCATAATCGGCACTGACCTCGTTGTACTTTTCTTGAAGAAGTTCAAGTTGCTTGCTTAGCGAGTTATTGCGATCCTTCAAGTAGTTCTGGTCGACCACGAGTCCTTCCAATTTGATTTCAAGATCATCAAACAGGCTACTTTTGGCATTCAATGCGGTCCGAAGAGTTTCAATCTGCTGTTTGTTGTCAGCGATTTCTTGCCGTGCGACCTTGAGCTTGTCCTGGAGCCGAATAACAATCTTCTCCGCATCTAGAAGCTCACGAGTTTGCAGCAGACTTTTAGAGGTAGTACTAAGCAAGAGGTTTGGCCGCACAAACACACCGTAATTACCTTCTTTACGGCAGTCGAAGTATCGGGTACCTTGAACTACTCCATTATTCTTCCCGTGAGGATTATCAAGCTCCACGCCAACCCATTTTCCGGGAGCAAATGAAGTTGTACCAAAAAATCTGATTGTCCCCGGCTCCTCCTTAACATTGACTCGATCGCCAATTGAGAGCGATGCCATATTTGTCTTCGCTGAGCTCTAGTTATACCAGACGCGTACTGAAAGGACATGCAATACCAAGAAGTAATCAAGTGAGCCCGCCAGCAGACCTCTTAGGTAAATTTATCAATATTCACCAGCCCAAATCACCTGAAAAGTAGCAGAAGCGACCAAGTAAAATAATAAAGCTACCTGACGCCTGAGTACTAAGTGAAGCCTAAAGCGTATGGATCGGCCAATATACACTACAGCGCGAGCATGTAAACACCACATTGGTAAACCAATCACCTTTGCACCTTTGACTACTACGAGATGTCTTCTGTTGCCAATAGCAATGCTGGTCTGAAAAAGGGAGCAGGAAACTTGAAAGCGGAACTACTCAATGAGCAAAAGCAAGAAATCAGAGAGGCGTTTTCGCTCTTCGACATGAACAATGATGGCATGTTGGATTATCATGAGTTAAAGGTGGCTCTTCGAGCATTGGGGTTTGATTTACCAAAGAGAGAAGTGTTGGAAATTATCCATGAATATGATACCGAAGATCGAAACTTAATATCCTATGAAAATTTTTATCACGCAGGTATGTGTCGATCGCATGTAACTCACTACATAATCAGCTACTAACGTCATTAGTGGGGGAACGAATTATCAACAGAGATCCAATCGAGGAGATTAGAAGAGCATTCCGACTTTTTGACGATGATGGAACGGGCAAGATCAGTTTCAGAAACTTGAAAAGAGTAGCCCGAGAATTAGGTGAGAATCTCTCTGACGAAGAGCTCCGGGCAATGATAGATGAGTTTGACTTAGACGAGGATGGAGAAAGTACGTATTTGCATGCCCATTCACTTTATTGGTAACCATACTAACTTTTTAGTTAACGAACAGGAGTTTATCAACATTTGCACAGAGTAACCTTTTGTCCTAGATGGATTCGGGAAGGTTTTGAGCAAGAGCAGAAATGCTGATACTTTAGGGCTCAAATGAAATAATTAAAGCGTAAATAGAATATTTTACAAATGATGATGCTTCGTAATTGCCAGTCATCTCGGAACCAACTAGGGTAGTGCTACAATACGGAGTCACGTGCCAACACTTTTTTTTTTTTTGACCAGTAGTGCCCAATCCACGGCTCATTTTTTCACAAGTGAGATTGAACATTAACTGCTAGAAACCGTATCTAATGTCTTGGAACACCGCAAAGAAACGTTTCCAGAAAGACTTGGATAAGTATCCGAAGGTACTTCGTGAGGTTCTTTTGAAGAGATCGAGCAGATTCAACTTGCCTACCTTCGATTCTACCGATTACGTTCCAAAGCATGAAAGAAAGTCTAAATTGGAGGAGGTCGGCATTGCCAGTGGTGACATGGTTTACGTGAGCGAGGGTGAGCATAAAGGAAAAGTTTCGTCTGTTCTTCAGTACACAGAAGAGTCCGACTCTCTCATTTTGACTGATATCTTGGCGAAGAAAATTATTCCAAAGTCTTGGTGGATCAAGAACCAAACAAGTCATCTTATGGACTATCCTGTCCCTATTCCACGGTCAAGCGTTAAGTTGGCCGCTAAGGACAGAGATGAAAGCGGAAATGTTTCTTTCATTGTTGCCGATGGAGTGATCATGAAGGACAAATACTACGATGACCGCTACAAGAGATGGTTACCCAGAAGATTTGTCCAACATCATGAAAACATCGAAATTCCTTGGCCAAAGCCTCCAACAGAGCCTGAAGATGACTACTTGTCCACAACTGCTGATGCTGTATTCAACAAAACTTACGAGCCACAAACCATAGCCAAGTCCCCACTTCCACTGGGTGTTTTGGCTGAGCTCAGAAACCCTCACTCGTCTCACAAGAGAAAGGTTCTCACCGAGGTTCAAGCGAGAAAGATCACCGCTCCAAAGATGCCATTGTCTGCTGAGCAGAAAATCTACTTGGCGAAAAAGGCGCAACAGCCAGAAAAGAAGCTCGAGCCATTGTCCGAGGAAGCCAAGGAGTACATTGGCGAAAGAATGGCCAAGCACCTTTCACAGATCGAGAACCCAGCCCTTTTGGCTCATTTGGATGCTTTGTCTAAGTCCACCATTCCGGACTTCAAAACCACCATGGAGAAACTCAAGAAGAGCCAAGATTGAGGGGCCGACTCTGTCGCATATACGGAACTTGTACATACAATAGAAAAGACATGTTTAGAACCACGTAGCTACTTGTGGGGGGTGCATGAGGGGACTTGCATTCATTACAACTTCTCGTAATCCAACTTACCTTCTAACTTCTTGACATCTGCCACCTTTCTAACGGCCTTCATCAAATCATTCTGGACAATGTAGTCTCTTTCGTCTCTGATGGCAAAGAAGCCAGCTTCGGTGACGACATTTCTAATATCCGCACCATTGAAACCATCACTCATCTTCACGGCGGCCTCAAAGTCAAACTCACCTTGCTTTGCCACCTTAGAGGTGTGGATCTTGAACACCTCCAACCGGCCGGCCTCGTTGGGCAAGCCAATTTCGATTTTCCTATCCAATCTTCCTGCTCTCAACAAGGCGGGATCGAGGGTGTCGGGTCTGTTTGTGGCCATGATCACCTTGGTCTGGCCCAAAGTGTCGAAACCGTCCATTTGGTTCAACAACTCCATCAAGGTTCTTTGGATCTCACGGTCGGCAGAGGTACCTTCGCTGAATCTTCTGCCACCAATGGCGTCGATTTCGTCCATGAAGATGATGCATGGCGCATGCTCCTTGGCGTAGGAGAACATTTCTCTGATCAATCTGGCGGACTCACCAATGTACTTGTCGACGATGGCAGACGCAGGGGAGAAGATGAAGTTGGCGCCGATGGTGGCGGCCACTGCCTTGGCCAATAACGTTTTACCTGTACCGGGAGGGCCGTACAACAACACACCCTTTGGGGGTTTGATGCCCACCCGGGTGAACAATTCTGGGTTCTTCAACGGCAACTCAATCACCTCGCGCAACTCTCTGATCTGCTCCGTCAACCCACCGATTCCGTTGAACGAGATCTCGCCCGGCTCAAACGTGGTCATGTTGTACACCAACGGGTCCACCTCTCTGGGCAAGATCCGCATGATGGTCAACGTGGTCATGTCCAACGACACACGCACGCCGTTCTTCAAGCTGTCGCGGTTGATGGTGTTCCGGCACCCGACAATGTACCGCGGGCCGCTCGACACCTTGACGATGTAGCTCTCCTCGGTCAACTGCTTCAACACCTCGCCCACAATCTGGCCCACCGACTGCAACGCCTTGATGTCGTTTTCCGTCTTGTCGTACGTCTTCTCCAAATCTCGCATGCTCAATCTCATCTCTTTGAGGCGCGCGTCCCACTTTCGGTGCTCAATCAACTTCTCTTTGAACTTGCCCAACGCCTTGGCTCTTTCCCGCTCCTCCGCGGTTTCCGTGGGCTGGGGGGTGGCGGGCTGCGCCTGTCCTTCGTTTTCCTCCGCAATGGTGTTCTCGCTGTTTTCGCCTTGCAACGCGGACAAAAGCGGGTCGTTTTCCTCACTCATGGCTGGGGTGTGGTTTGCGGTGATTGCCACAATCGATACAGGTGGATTTGGCCCGTAGCGCGGCGTGCGCGGCCCAAACGTGTGCCACCGCACGTTCGTCCCTCTCTGTCAGACCTTGTCCTCCCTCCGGAGGCACGGGTGTTACCACTGGGACCCACCGTATAGGAAAAAAGAAAAAAAATCGAAAACCGCTGGATCGGAACCTCGTCGGCGCCAATGGAGTTTCACGCAATCATCTTATGTGGCCCGGGAAAGCATCTCACGCCCTTCTCCAAGGTGCGCTCCACCGGCATTCTGAAGGCGCTTTTGCCCGTGGCCAACAGACCTCTCATTGAGTATGTGCTCGATTGGTGCGAGCGGGCCTTCTTCTCCAAAGTCACGCTCTTGTGCGACGAGCAATCGGTCGAAGATATCCTAAAGGCCGTGGAACACTACCGCTCCACGAAAAAATCCGACCACAACTTCGGTTCCATCAACGTAGAGGCGGTGCATGCGCCTTCGAGTGGCCAGGTGTTGCAGTCATTACACAAACGCAGTGCTGTGGGCAGCTACGACGACTTTGTATTGTTGCCGTGCGACTTCATCACCAACTTGCCGCCGCAGGTGTTGATCGAGGCGTACCGGTCTCGCCAGGACACCGATGTGGGCATGTTTGTCACCTACAAGAACAGGTTGGAGATTGAGGACAAGAAGAACAAGATCTTTCCCAAGGACTACACCATCTACACCGAGTTGCCAACGGGCCAGTCGCAGTTGTTGGACTACTACTCGGCGCGCGACATTGAGTTCCACAAGGCGTTGAAGCTCAGAACCCAGATGGTGTGGTCGTACCCTAACTCCACCATCAGCTACAAGGCTCTTAACGGCGCCATCTTCTTCGGCAACGCCAAGAAGATCTTTGACATCTTCGAAACCTTCCCCGACAAGTTTTCCGACCAGTACTTCGCCTCCAGACCGCTTATCAAGGTGGTGAGAGACTTGGCGAGAAAGCCATGGCAGAGCCCGGGCCATGACGCCACCGTGGGGCTCATGATGGTTCCAGACCAGGCCGTTTTCATCAGATCCAACAACTTGCCTGTCTATATGGAGGCCAACAGACACTACTTGAAATTGCAAGCAAGAGAGGGTGCGGGGAAGCAGGCGCCCAAGGAAAAGGCGGCCGCTAATGTTGGCGCAGACTCCATGATTGGAGAAAACACCCAACTCGGAGAGAAAACCACTGTCAAGCGCACGGTGATCGGCGCCAACTGTACTATCGGCAAGCGGGTCAAGTTGACCGGATGCATTCTTCTCGATAATGTCACCATCGAGGACGATGTGCAGTTGGAGCACACCATTGTGGGTCACAACGCCATTGTCCGCAGCAAATCCAAGTTGACCAATTGTTATGTGGAATCCACGCACGACGTGTTGAAGGGCACTCAGTCGAAGGGTGACACCTTGTTGTGCTTGACGTTGGAGGGTTTGGTTGAGTCGGAAGAGTCGAGCGAGAGCGAGAGCTCGTCCGAAGAAGATTCTGACGACGACTTTGAGGAGTTTGATGAGGGCGACTACGACAACTCGGACGGCTTGTTTGGCTACTAATATCTGGGGTGGTTAGTTAGAGACTTTAAATGCATAATATTAATGATGAATCTACCTGTGGGATGAACCCGCATCAAATGCAGTGTATGTGTGTGTTATACGTGGTTCCCGTATGCGAAAAAGAACCCTAGGGGTATAATCCGTCATTATCACTACCAGAGCCTCGTTTGCGTCTCTTGGGAGCATCTTGTGACATCTGGTTTTTCTTCTTCTTTCTCAACTCCATGTCTGTGTTTGTCTCCTCACTGTCATTATCAGACGAAGCGCTCGCATCTTGCAATGAAATGGGCATTTTTGTGCTCTTCAAATCCAGGCGCCTCCTGGACTTCTTATTAGGCATCACAGAAAGAGGAGGAAAGCTGGGACGAAACATCAAATGTGTCATTAGTTCTTCGGGCAATGAGAACTCGTGATCGGTCGGGAGAGCAAAGCGCGCCAAATTTTCGTCAACGGGGCTAGCCAGTAACTTCAGTTCAGATATTTTGTCATTCGTAGTATTCTTTGAGAGTCCAGCTCCGTGAATTTCTCGCGTATTAGGTCCTGGCGTATCTGAACCAATAATCGTTTCGCGTGCTTGCTTGTCGTGTTCCTTGTCTTGGCTAGAACCAGACAGAGTGCCAAGAATGTTATTCACGTTGTAAAAATTGGTAAGCTCTGCGCGCTTGGTCAACACCCAATTTTCGATATCTTCACCACTGGTGATAATTTGTAGTAGATCATCCAAACAATCCAAATACCCTTTATGCATCAGTAGGACATTCGAACTGTTGCCCGTACGATATAGAGAGGCCACTGCTTTGGCGGCGTCAGCAAATTCTGTTTTCAAATACTTGTCTCCATTTTCGGGTTGCGAGGCTGAGTTGTAAAGAGACGCAACTGCTTTAGCCGTATTTTTGAATTCATTAGTCAAATCCTTATTTATGTCCACTAAAGACACTTGCTCCAAGGACTTAACCAGGGGAAGGTTGCTTGATAGATTCGATAAGTCCATGCTGGGCCACGAAATATCTTATGACTTTTATAATAGGAAATCTCTGTGCGGGCGGGTATAAGTGGACGTAGATTGTATTTTTGTTACTCTTCTCTGCCTTGTGCGCAATCACTTCCACAAGCCTGAGGATGATTGTTGTCACGTGCAACAATTCTCAGAGCGGTGTAGCTTATGAACAGCTCGCTCAATTCAGACGCACATCACTACTATTTAGACTAGTTGCTATGGTGAAATCGACTTTAATTTATCGATATGATGGTATGTATGGCTGAACTTGCAAATGCAATAAAATGAATTCGACATTCAAATTTCCGTGTTTGCTTCTTGGGTTGAATGTTAAATATTAACCCTAAATAGCTCTTCCTCTTTGCGGATCAGTGGATGACGCCGTCGACCAAGGGTTGAATGAGCAAAAGAAAAAGTGCAAGATAATCATCAGCAGAATAACTCCAAACTCAGCGCCCCAAGCAACTATTGAATCGGGTAATTACAATATCCATTACTTGATCCTCAATAGTATCATCTACCTCACCATATGTGAGAAGTCTTACCCAAGAAAGTTGGCCTTCCTGTTTTTGTCTGAGGTTAGCCACGAGTTTGAACATTCTCATGGTAGAGAGGCGTTGAGCAGCAATGCAAGGCCTTTTGGTTTCAGTTCTTTTGACAACTTTTTGAGTAAAACCAAGAAGATCTACCAGGATCAAAGAGCGCAATCTAACCTTGACAAGTTGAACACCGATTTGGCCGATGTGAAGAAGGTCATGACGAAAAATATCGAGGACTTATTATACAGAGGTGACTCGCTAGACAAGATGAGCGACTTGTCGTCGAGTTTGAGAAACGATTCGATCAAATACAGAAAAAAAGCACAGAGAATCAACTTTGAGGCGATGATCAAGCAATACATCCCGATTGTTGGGGCTGGCTTGTTTGTTGTATTCTTGATTTGGTACATGTTTCTTCGTTAATCGAGGGTAATTGTGGTTTATCGCCGCCTCCACACCAAGTTACAATTCGTGAAATGCTGACACCAACACTTCTTAACACTATATACGGCCAAATGCATCGGAATGAGTGAGCACGGTCTCCATTCCTTAGATATCTAAAGTTACTTGGTGTAATATGTGACAATGGAATTATTTCTGGCAATGCACAACACCTGGATGTGAGTAAATATAGTATCGCACTCTTATCAAAATCAATCTCATTTACTGTGACATGAACTTACAAAATGACAGAGACACATATCCCTCTACAATAGCCAATTCCAAAATGTCGCCTTCACCTAGACTGCTAAAACTGAAATTGTCCAGCTCGTTTCTACCCCAATTGGCTAATTCTACAAACACGTCTACAAACTTGGTAACCAACCCAACAACAGCGGTAACTTTGGCAAATGCAAATCAGGCGGATATTGCCATATTCAATGAAACCGACGACGACAACCTGCTAAATGTGGCTCCACTGAATCGATACTCCTTGACAAGTGGAACTAGTCCTCTTTTAACTGCCGACTCTTCTGAGGACGAAGGTCCCGATGCAAATGATAGCGACAGCAATGAGCTTGCCAGCCTATTCAGGGGTCTCATTTCAGAAAGTGCTTCTAATTCTCAACAAGGTGAGATATCATACGAAACCGTTCGCAACGTATTCTCTCAAGATAGAGTTCCCTTAGATAAGGATTTTATACTACAGCGCATTGCTTGCGACAAGCAAGGAGATTCGACCATTTTTCGCAAGAAGCTCAAGCACTTTTTCATTTTGTCAACCGCTGGTAAGCCTATATACTCTTTGAATGGCTCTGATGACTTGATTATGGGCTACATGGGCCTAATAACCACAATTGTGAGTACGTTTCAGGAAGGATTAAATTCGGAACTCCGCTACATCTCTCACGACAATTTTACCCTCTCGGTGATGAATAAGAGCCCATTACTATTGGTTGCAGTTACGAAACTTCCTCGTGAATTTAAGCCTAGTACGGGATCTATCGATGGACCACCGATCATTGAAACCCAGCTCAAAGTGATATACAACTATATTCTTGGGGTTCTTTCAAAGCTGGCAATTTCAAAGAACTTCGACAAGCGAATGAACTACGATTTAAGAAATATTTTGTCCCATCAGGACTTCAAAATGTTGGACACGATCTGCATGAAGCTCACTTATGGCTTTAATCTAGAGGCGGGCGGAGAGTACGAGATTGATAACTCGTTTTACTTGGAGACGCTTCTAAACAATGCAGTTCAATGTGCGATTATCAAGAAGACTACCCGAGATAAAC
Organism: Clavispora phyllophila; assembly: GCA_030674715.1. Classification (NCBI taxonomy): domain Eukaryota; kingdom Fungi; phylum Ascomycota; class Pichiomycetes; order Serinales; family Metschnikowiaceae; genus Clavispora; species Clavispora phyllophila. The sequence goes on from JAKUAN010000009.1 coordinate 190,236, forward strand.
TTAATTCGATTATGATATCTACTAAAAAGCTCAAGGTCAAACAGCATAGCTCGAATGGATCTCTAATTATACTGGATAAGATTTTAGGATCAGATAAAGAGAGATATATTGCTTCTGACCTATTATTTGGTTTCCTTACTTTTGATAAGAAAATATTGAGCTACTTACGTCCTAAATCACATCATCTTAACAATGAAGACATCCGAATGCTCATATCTACTACTTCGGAATTGGTTCGATCTCAAGAACCTGCTGATTCTCCTGAAATGTGGGTTCCTCTCTGCATGCCAAATTTCAATGATTCGGGATTCCTTTACGTATTTGTAAAACAGGTTTACCTCCCTGGTTCCGCAATGCCAATTATTATTTCATTGTTGAGCGGAAACAAGAACAGTTTTTACGATATGAAGGAGGTTGCAAATTATGTCATCTACAAGATCCAAAAAAGCGAAACGTTTACTAGAACTTTGGCAGGAGAGCTTGCACACATATCTACTTCAATTCCCGTGTTAAAAGACTTGAGTATTTCGTCTATCCGCCATTTCATTTACAAGCATAAAGGATACAATCAACTTTATATGGATAACCCTCAATACGATGGTAGTATGGAGTACTGTCTCAGGGCGCTGTCTCATGTGAATCATTTATACGCGAGTCTACGGTCTTCTAAGGCAACGGTAATAACACATGGAGTTGCTAATCCAAAAAGACTAACTTACACCCGCTGGCAACTTGAAAATGTATGGGTCACGGGATTTCTATTGGAGGACGAGAAGTCTGAATTTTATTGCATCTGTGGGGGAGCCGAGCTGGCCCTGCTCATAATTGAGGAGAGTTTACGCATCATAAGATGGTGTGAGAAATACAAGAGAAGGTTGTTTGTCGCTGATGGGACTGCTTTTTAGAATATGTACATCGTTTTGGTTTTTAGTTCACTTCAACATTGCGGTTTCAGCTGCCTTGAATACTTCACCTAGCTTGTCGGTAAATGTCTTGTGCAACTTTTCGTATTCATTCCACACTTTAGTCTCTGCGTCGGTCATTTTCTTCTTCTTGGCCACCTTGCTCTTAATATCCGCTCTAATTGCAGCTAATGTGTGAGCATGCTTGCCTGACCCGCCTGGTCCATTTCTGAACTTCTCGTAAACGGTTTTCAAATGCTTGACATTTTCCTTCTTGGACTCCGTGGTAACTGGAGGTAAAGGAACTTTCAACATCTGCTTGTTGGTAGGATCTGCGATTGGGTTCATGTTCAAGTCAGACGCCAACACAGAGTTGATCACATGCTTGACGTTGACAGGGTCGAAGACGGTGATGATGAAGTTTCTTCCCTTGAGAGCTGTTTGAGCCACTGACGTGAACACAGCCTCACCATCGGCAGTAGCAACCTGTAAATGGTCAAACACTTGCGGGTTGGTTTTTCCTAGCTTTGCCTCGTTGGCTTGCTTTGTGAATTTCTCAACCACGGTTTGAAGTCTTTGGGAAACCTCTTTCATGTCGATCTCTGGGGCTTCGGAAACCTCTTCCTCCACCTCTTTACCCGACGCTTTCTTTCCCTTTTTTTTGAAAGATACGAAGGAAGCATGGAAACTTCTAACAGGAGTCGCAACCCTGGGTAATGCGACTCTGGGTAATGGAGTGAGCGAAGGTCTGGCAAACAATGAACGCAACATGTTACTCTAGCCAACAGTCAGTTCGCACTCGCGTAGAATATACCGTCTACCAAGAGAAGGTACTTTGCTACAGAAAATGAACACTCGACACATATTGTACATCTCTATTTTTCTTCCATTACGCCTTGTTCTAGGGATAGGAAGATGAATCCATAGTACTTTGGAATTGTAACCATATAAGTAATTACTGCTTTTCCCCCACTGGCCTGGGTCAAATTGGGACATACGCCTAAATACCCTGAGCCTTCTTGTACTCCTCTTCAAACCTAGCCAACGTCCCGATACACGAGTTGGCCTCTTTACCCACTTCACCTCCCTCTCTCACGATGTTGTTCAAGTTCTTTTTCAAAGGAGCCAAAAACACATCATGCAATATTTTACGCCTCGTCTCCTGGTCCTCGGTAGACACAGAGTCGATTTCGCTCAACGAGTAGGCTCCATCTTCCACATCGCCCTCGACTTCGACTCGGTTCGACGGGAGCTCGTGAATAAAAAGTTTGAGCGGCGCATACGTCTGTGGATTGGACGGAAGCATGAATCTCGATGTCTGTGGATGAATGGTGGACGTGGTGCTCCAGTCTATGCTTGACGGCTGTTCCTGGTTGGATTCGAAAAGCGCAGCCTCCAAAAACTTCTGTAGCACCGTCAAATGGGCCACACGGGCCTTCTTACCCGAACCTCCAAGCGCAGCAGAGGTGTTCACCGCCAACGACACCGCCTTCTTATCGCCCGAAAGCGTCCACGACATTAGCGAGAAGTAGCTTCTGAGTGTCTTGACAAAGTGCCCTTTGACAAGGGCGGGCGAGGCGTAGTCAAGAAGCACCTTCAATACCGCAGTGGAGGTGCCCCGGATGTCGCCTTGGATATGGGACATGGCAGAATGGACGAACAAAACTATGGAGCGCATGTGTAACTCGAGTAGTCCGGGCTGCTTCTGGGCACACGCAGCTAGAAGCGACACGAATGCAAGTCTGACACTATTGGACTGATCGGTGATGAGTGCCACGGTCAAGGTGAGGATCTGCTTGTACAACGAGGGATTCGAGGGTAAGTGGTTTTCAATATAGCTCAAAACCTCTTTTCGGGTGGTGGCAGCATGGTGCTTCGTAAGCAGAAGGTGGTGGGTGAGATCCACCTGCTCTTTGAGGTTTCCCGCATCGGGTTTTCTCGCAAGAGACTGGTTGGGAAGCGAGATGGCCTTGGCGGTGAACGAGGTGTCGGTGTGGTTATCAGGCTTGGCGGCAGTTTTTCCCACCCGGAGTTTGGGTTTTTGGAAATCCTTCTTTTTCTCCTTCTTCTTTCTGGAAGAGCCCATGTCGATGAGGTGGAGTGGTGGAAAATTATTAGTGCGCGCGATGCTCCACATTTGGCGAGGTCCAACAATTGGTGCTGATACCGTGCCATTTTTCGCCCCTCCTCCCACATCAATCCCGGTTCTCCCACTTGCGTTCCGCTTGACTCGTGGCTCTGTGTTCTCACCGCTGCTGTCATCATGGATTTTGATCTCGGCACGGAATTGAACTTTCTTTCGCTCCACGATCTGCGTGGTGGTGATGCGATCCACGATGATCCTATGGAAATCGATAGCATGGAACTTGACGACAGAGAAGAAGTCATCTCCGCCCTGAAGAAAATTGATTCCTCTTCAGATACCCTGGACGACGAGGAAGAGTCGCACCACCTGCTTTTGGATGTGTTTAGTCCCACCAACTTGGGTGCCCAGTATGCGTTGAAGCAAAAGCTCCTTATGCCTCCTCCATCGCCACCGCCGGCCACCGAGGAAACAAAGGGCCACGATTACGAGTTCGACACCAGTTCGGTGCAAGTGAGCCGCAGCCCGGCGTTCGCGTCCGTCGCTGACCGGAGCACCTTTGACCCCGCGGAAAACGTCTCCTTCTTCCAGAACGACCTCCAGCACGACTTCCAGAACAACCGTATAGGCCGTCTGGCTACCAGTGCCTCGGTTCCGTCTCATTTGAACTACAACAATTCGATGAACCGCTCATACCAATACCGGAGACAGATGTTTCCGGAGCAATACCAGCAGTTCAACAGCTTGGCGCATGAACCTGAGGTGGCATCGGTCCAGGTGCATCACCACCACTACTATTATAACCAAAGTCCGGAACACGGGTCTGGCAACAGCTTTTCTGATCATGGAAACTCATCTTCTGCCGCTGGAGCGATTTCTCGATCCTCTGGTTTTGGTGGCTCTAGAGACTATAGCGGTTCTCGGCTTGTATCTCGCAACCACCGTGGAGTGCCATCCAAACTCGATTCTTCGTCTCTAGACCCCTCTCGTCTAGAAATCGTGCCGCACGCATTGCAAAAACACCATGGCGGGATTCTCCCGCTGCCTTGGGACGCCAATTCCGTCCCCGCGGAACGCGTGCCGTATGTGCTCTCGTCATATCTACAATTTGCATTGAATCTTGTTCTCTCCTGTTATGCATTGCACATCGTCGTGGGCATCGTGCAAACAATCCGCCAGGACGTGGCGTACCGTCTCGAGTCGCAGGCAAACAACTTGCTTGTGGAAATTGCACTGTGTGAACGGTCGTACCAGGAAAACCACTGCTCGCCCGATACCATTGTGCCCGCGCTCGAGAAAATGTGCGCCTACTGGGAAAAATGCATGCACCAAGATCCGTTCAAAGGAGGCAACATGTCGCTGGTGAGTGCCCAGATTATTGGCATGGTGGTGAATCTGTTGATTGAGCCGTTAAGCTTGAAGTTCTTTTTGGTGAGCGCCGGCGCCATCACCGTGGTATTTTCTTGCAACTTTGCCTTTGGCTATGTTCGCGCCAAAACCTACTATGGGTGGCCATCGGCAAAAGCGGTTGGACCGACTGCGACCTAACTCCTAAATCCGGCTTTTTCTTTCTGGTGCGACTACAGCCGTGTCATTAGCCCCCATGCCGGTCGCCAATCTCGGTGGTCAAGAGTTTCCGGTCGTGAACCTTCACGAACTATAGCAAAAAAAAATTACATCTCTCCTGGTGCATTTCACCCCACTCTACGTACCGTCAGTAGCAACTTCCGCATTTGTTATCTATCTTAGGGATTTATACTTCTGTTTTTTTGTATCTATACCCCATGGCATTAGTTGTATCGCGCTTGTCACATGCGCGCGGGCGTTTACCCCTCGGTGGGGCGTGCGGGCATGCATTAACACTACGAGATCCGGAATTAAGAAATGTGTGCCATCTAACCAGTTTGGTCCCTGAAACGGCAAGTTTGAGGTACCGAAACCGCTGTACACCTGGGGCACCATCTTGCGTCAGGCCGAGGATCAATGTTGTGTTGCATCGCATTTCGGGAGTTGTAGCCATCCGGATGTGTTGTACTGCAGAAAGTCTAACGCCTATATATGCGTTTGCTCCCTCTGCTGATTTTATTTTTTTCCTTGGAAAGCTTTTTCTATCTTCCATAGTGTTTACCCGTCCTTTTATTCACCTCCACCGGTTATAATATGGGGCTATTAGGAACTTCTGCGAGTGAAGAGGAAGCATTGAGGGCTGCGGCTGAGTCTCAGGCCACAAGACTGTCGGTTGACTATTCCGGCTCTTCGCAGTACGAAACGGCTTCCGAATATGCCACTGCTTCCGAATACGACGGTCGGCTGTTCAACAGTTTCGAACAACAACCAGAAGCTCTGGAAATTATTTCTGACAGCAATTCCACCATCAAGGATGTTCCTACCGGGACCCTTCTGCCTGAAATCGACAATATGACAGAAGATGATGAGGCCGAGAGTAAGTACGAGCCCCAAAATGTGGCTGAATTCGATCCTACTAACTTGGACGAGAATCAGTTGAATAGAATCGCCACCTCCCAAACCGACCAAGGTGCGTCCATGAGACTTAGTTTGAGAAGGTCTAATACCCATGGTGAATACATTGACCCAAAGGATTTGGACTGGGATGGTCCGGACGACAAGGAAAACCCATTCAACTGGTCCAAGCCTAAAAAATGGTTCATCACCATGGTCACGGCCATCCTTTGTCTCTGTGTATCTTTGGGCTCATCCTTGTTCGTGGAAGGTGTTCCCGAGCTTGAGATTAAAATGGGAATTTCACAGACTCTTGGCCTTTCGGGATTGACCTTCTACTTGATTGGTTTGGCCCTAGGCCCTGTCATCGCAGCTCCTCTTTCTGAAATGATCGGTCGAAGATATATCTACTTGACCTGTTTCCCTGCGTCTATGCTCTTTACTATGGGTGTTGGCTTGTCCACCAACATCCGCACTATATTAGTGTTGAGATTCTTTTCTGGTTTCATTGCCTCGCCTCCAATGTCCCTTTCTGGCGGAACAATTTCTGATGTTTGGGGTAACTCTCCTATTGACATGTCTATTGCCATGGCCTTCTTCTGTGTTGCCCCATTTTTGGGTCCTGTGATCGGACCAATTATCGGTGGCTTCGCTGCTGAACACAAGGGCTGGAAGTGGACTATGTGGGTTTCCTTGATGTTTTCTGGTGCCATTTTGCCTTTTATCTTCCTCGTTCCAGAAACTTACAAACCTGCTATTTTGAGTGCAAGAGCGAAGAAGAGAGGCATCCACTTGATTCAACAGAAGCCCTCAGAAGTTGTCAAGATTGCTCTTCAAGTCTACATTATTAGACCTGTTGAAATGTTGTTCGTGGAACCAATTGTTGGTTTGACTTCTCTTTATATCGCTTTCGTCTTCGCCGTCTTGTTTGGTTTCTTTGAGGCCTTCCCCATCATTTTCAGAGGCACTTATTTGATGGACTTTGGTGTTTCAGGTTTGCCTTTCCTTGCGGTGGGCATTGGTTTGATCTTGGGTGTTGCCATTTATGTTATTCTTGATCTTTTTGTGTTCTTCCCTAAACAGCCAAATGGAACCAGACATAAGTTGGACGAAAATGGAAATATCGTCTGGGCCCCTCCTGAAGATAAATTGGTGATCGCAATGGTTGGATCCATTTTCTTGCCCATTTCCTTGTTCTGGTTGGCTTGGACATCAAAGGCATCTATTCACTGGATTGCACCAACCCTTTCTGGTATTCCATTTGGTTTTGGTTTAATCTGGGTGTTTTTTGCAGTTGTGCTCTACTACTCCATGTCTTTCCCGCCTGCTTATGTTGCTTCTGCATTGGCTGCTAACAACTTGTTGCGTTATATTCTTGCGTCTGTTTTCCCATTGTTCATTGTGCAGATGTACGAGAAATTGCACATTGATTGGGCAACTTCCCTTTTAGCATTTATTGCTTTGGCTATGGTTCCAATTCCGTTTGCATTCAAGAAGTATGGCCCAAGACTCAGAGCACACTCTAAATACGGGTATGTTGCATTCTTCAGGAAGCTTGCTCAGGAGAAGGCTGCGGCGGCTGCAGCGGCAGGGGCTGATGAACCTCAGACTGTGCTTTCGCCTCCCACTTCAGCTGAAGATAGAACCGAGGTTCAATCCCATGATGGCAAGGCTGAAAGTGGTAGCAGTTCAGAGAGAGATGTAAAAACAGAAGAGAATGATTTGCAGGCAAATGCCCAAGATGGTGAAAAGTTCTGATTCGAGATATAATGCTTAATTTCCATTTTAATCATGTCTTGTCAGACGATTAAACATGATCCTTATATTCACGAACATAAATTGGACTCCATGAATAGGTGTGAGTCGTATTAATATACCCTAATTAAAATTATATCAGTTAGATGCAAGGCCAAGCTCCTGGAATGTATCCATTAAGATACTTTTTAGTTTGTATAAGTTGATAAATCTCAATTTTTCATCTTGCAAATGGGCGTTATCACTCGCTTGACCACATGGAATCTGTGCAGCGGGTGCATGGAATGCCTTTTCTAAGAATCTAATGGATGGGATAGATCCTCCCTCGCGAATGAAAAGAGGATCAGGTACTCCAGGTCCCCAATTCAGTTTGATCTTCTCGTAGAGAATTTGATACACTAGATTATTAGGGTCGCCTAACCAAGGTTCTGCCTCGTGGAAAATGTCAACTTTCAAACGATTGCCAGACTCCAACTCCGCAAATTCTTTTTCCAAGTGGGAAACAAGCAGAGCTTTGATTTTAGACAATTCTTGGTTAGGGACAACACGAATGGACACAGAAGCCTTTGCCGTTTGCGAAATCACAGTGTTATTTTTCGGACCAGAAACATCAACTCTATGGATTGTCAAAGATGGATTGCTCCATTTGGCCATCAACGTATTCAAATCGTGATCGTCGTAGTCGCCATTAGTCACTGCCGTTTTAATGGACTCGTAAAGAGTCAATTCATTTTCGTTCACCGGTAAAACGTCATCGTAGAATCCCTGAATGTTAATCTTATTGGATCCACGATGCATTAGCAGACCTAACAATTGGACCAAATCCATAGTAGGCTCCTTGGACACTCCACCATCAACACCAGAATGTCTGTCTGGTTTATCAGATTCAACCACAATACTCGCGTTCAAAACACCACGTAAACCGTAGTTAAGACAAGGCACGTTATCGCCTATCCAATAAGAATTTGACAACATGATCCAATCGATTTTTTCAATCAAGGGCTTTTGCAGAAGAACGATATCTTGAAATCCAATAGAGCCACACTCTTCTTCTCCTTCAATAAGAAAAACAACATCTGTGGACAATAAGCATTGGCTATGTAATTCGGCGACTGCGTAGATTGCGGCTAGTATTGGACCCTTGTTGTCAGAGACACCACGGCCATACAAATTGCCATCTTTCGCGGTGAGGTGAAACGGATCCGTCTTCCAAAGTTCTTGAGTGGCATCAACAACATCATAGTGACCATACCACAACACTCTGACCGGCTCCTCATCAAGGACATCTTTATGATTTCTGGTGAATTTTGCATAAACGAGCGGATTGCAATCTGGAACAGGTAAGAGCTTAGTGTCAGTCGCACCAAGATTCATGAAAAGAGTACTAATGTATCTAGCACAGTCTCTCGAATCTTCCAAATAAAGACTAGGAAATTTAGAAATAGTCTTATAAGAGATCAAATTCTTGAGAGATTCGAGCATACGCTCATTTGTGAACCCATCGACCTTTTCCTTTTCATCAAAGAAATCATCTTGTCTCTTTTCGTGAATGGAATCGGGGGCATTCGTTATGTTCCAGAGGCATAACGAGCCTGCCCCTCCCGAAACAAGGAATGTAGAACCGCGGGATTGAAACGTTTGAACGGCAAAAACGGAATTATGGCCAACGCTGATAAGTTCAGGTGGAAATAATTGATTGAAATCCACATCTCTGAAAGCAGGTTGTCTCCTGTCATCTTGGCGATCTCCAGGATCATGCTTCAAGGCAAACTTGCATAAACCACCAGCATTTGTAGCTTTATAGATGTACCCATCATGAATGCAAAGAGAAAGAATTTCGTCATCATCTTCCTCGCCCGACACAAAATGGAACGATCTTGTGAGCTGAAACGTTGTCAAATCCCAAGCGTTAATACAAGAGTTTGAAAGTCCAACAAAGATGGAGGACTTCGAAACATGCATCGAAAGGATAGAATCATCGTTTTCAAGGCGCGAAATTATCTCGAGAGACAAGCTGCCATCCTCATTTCCCTTCACTCCCCAAACATTGATCAGACCGTCTCCTCCACAACTAACCAACGTAATAGAGTAGAAACTTGCGTATAATTCACAGAATTCTGGAGCATTGCTTCTATCGAGTAAGCACATGCAGTAAACATAGCCGTTGTGCGCAAATCTAATGATGTTGGAATTGCGAATTTCAACCAACCTTGGCTGTGTGTGACTGAAATTTCCACTCCGGAGCAATTCAAGTTGTGACTGCACTCTGTTTACCGATCCACCGGGTCCCTTGGAGTCGAAAAATTTGTCAAACCTCAAGTGTGGCAAGCGTTTCAAAGCAGATTCCAATTGAGGAGCAGTCTCCGATTTTTTTTTCGTAGAAAGATCTAATTTGCACCATAAAATAGATGCGTTCTGCGCACCGATGAACAACGCTGAAAGTTGTTCAGACCATGCAATAGAGAAGATGTCGCCAATATCAATCAAGGAGTACACGATATGAGTGCAGTGGACTTCAAATGACTGTGCCTGCTTATCGTTCAAAGGGGTCAAATCCCAAATTTTCACCAATGAGTCAGAGCCAGCAGTAAAAAGATAGTCCTCATCATCACTAAGAGCCAAACACAACACAGACGCTGCAAACTGATTGTGACCACAGCTGATAACATGTTTAATGATATATGTGTCAACATCAAAAATCAAAATCTTGGAATCTTGTGTACCGCACAAGACGAGGTTTTTCGAAGGGGCGGCCACAACACTAAGAATAGAGTGCGTATGGGTCCATCTATGGATCAATGGAGAAAGGTCTTCCGTTGAATGTTGATTGTTATTAAGCTTGAGGGACAGAGTTCTCGACAGTAAATGATTTTCATAATCTCTCAATGAGCTGTCTTCTTTAGGTATTGGCAGTCCCACTGACGCAGGGGTGTTTGGGACGGAATTTGCAGTGCTGCTAATCGGTAGGGGCATCCTATCAGGAATTGTAACATACTCCCCTTCGTGTATAACGCGAGGAGAGAAACTCATTTTGAATTTGGAAAGAAGTCTCCCGAGCTTTGGGTCATAAGCGAACAGGCTGGAGATTCTTTGTGTTATATGCCGTATATTCCCCCGGAAACGGGCTCAGAATGTGACGCCAGAGACTGAAATTAGGGCAGAACTAGGATAAGCAAAGGTCTGCGAGTCAGCTTCTTACCAATTGTATTGCTGGTAAAATAGTGGTACAGCTGATAATTTAGAAACATTTTAGATTCTGGAGGCTCTTCCACGGTATCACGGCCGATTACGTGTTGAAGAATATGCAGGTGCCGACATTCACCAGATGGCATGCAAACAATGTAGGTGGTCGCCAACTCCAATCTGTACAAAATTTTAGTGACATTTATCCTTGGAACAGTTAACTGCTGTACATTTATGGGTGTTGATAAGTATAGTCAACCTTTGCACAAACCTCATCTTGAGTCTTACGACTGCAGTATATCGTGTGCTGGTTGAATACGTTTTGTTCATTAAAAAAAAATAGCTGTAGATGCAAATGACGCGTTGTTCATAGGGATAAGGAGCGAACGCATCCCAATAATTTTACTAGGTATAAGGTCTAATGAATTTAGCTATGGGCCTGAACAGATACGATAGTATAATAAAAATTCCGTACTATTGACTGTTTTCGACATTTATTACGAACATCCCTGAACAATTTCCGCAACGGGAAAATACGTTCGGTCAACAAAATTTGATTAGTTCAGTTCTAGGCTAATAGATTATGCGGCAATCGGTTAGCAATGATTAAGATCTCAAAGAAACTTTCAAAGTAAGCGGTTACTCTTAGAGTGACGATTCTATGCTTCCGATGTGGAGGTCCAAGGAGCGAGTCTGATAGGAGGGAAATGGCTCATGCATAGGCGCAGCACCATCGGTTAACTGCATGCGAACGTTCCCAAGAATTTCTTTCCCCGTATCCAGGAACCACGCTTCTGCAATTACCATCGCACGAAAAACCTTCGCTGGATTCCTGCAAATAGACCCCACGTGGGCTAATTTCGATAATGCATTAAACAAAAGAAATTTGCGGCGGGAAAAGTCACACGAGCACTTACCATCTTTATAACCCTTCTCTAGCCGTTTTTAAAAGTCACAAGACTTTTTTCCTGTTTGGAACTTGAAGACCTCTGTTAATAGGTATGAAGTTTTCACACTCATTGAAGTTCAATGCCGTTCCTGAATGGCAAGACAATTACTTGAACTATCCAGCACTAAAGAAAGTCATCTATAATGCTCAGCAAAGCCAACTAGAAAGTTCTGAGCCCCAAGATGGGTCCATCAAAGTGAACCACGCTAGCATTTCTGACTTGATTAGAATCGCAAGAAGAAACAAAGCTTTGCAACAAATGAAAGAATCTTCTCAAGCTGCATACGAACTTGATGAAGAGTTATCAGAAGGTTTCAATCCTTCGAAGTTGGTGAACAAGTTGAAGTTCAAAAAGAATGGTAAATCAGGAAACGAAAGAGATTCTGATAGCAAGAAGGCAACCCCTTTTGACGATGATGTGGAAGTCAATCTGTTTGAAGTGGACAATTCCACATTCAGAGGCTCGATTGAATTGGACGTCTTTACTGCGGCGAACGAGGCATTTTCCAATGAAGGAAAGACTGACCCATTGCCAATTTTTTCAAAATGCTTGTCAGATGAATTAGCCAAGATTGACAAGTTTTTCAAAAAGAAAGAAGCTGAGCTTTACCACCAGTATGATAATTTAATCAAGGACTTGGAAGCGAACAGAATGCACGTTGACAAGTTCATGTTCACAAACGCATATTTTGATGAAAGCATCGAAACTTACGGTGCCAATGCGCACCGTCACTTTGACACTAAATCCACGTTGTACAGAACAACCACTAACGCTTCTGTTTTCGATACCGTGAACCACTTAGATATGGACATTGAAAAGGGTCATGTTGAGTTAGACGAAGAGGAAGAGGAAGAGGATGAAGATGAAGAAGACGATGACCATCACTCATCTTCCAATTCTGCGTTGTTGTCGCATGAAGATTTCGACATAAAGCAGCAAAAACAAATTACTTTAAAAAGAAGATCTATTCATATGTTCATTTCTTTGAGTGAATTGAAGTCGTTCATCGAATTGAACAGAATCGGTTTCACAAAGATTTGCAAAAAATTTGACAAGACTTGCAACTTCGCCGTCAAGGACGATTTCATAAACAACTTTTTGCCAAACAATTCAAGAACTTTTTACCCTCAAACTTCGGAGAAGCTTGACTATTCTATCGAGCACATTGTTCATATCTATGCATTCCTTTCTGGAAGATCTTATACTGATAAAGAAGCATTAGACGCTATTCGTGTCGAAATGAAGTCCTATTTGAGAGACCACATTGTTTGGGAAAGAAACACTGTCTGGAAAGATTTATTATCTTTGGAAAAAAATAACTATAACTTGCATTTGGATGAAACTGCGGTTGGAGTGAGCAAGATGGGCGACGAAGCTCACATGACTTCTCTCATGTATTTGCAAATGAGAGATGTTAAAATTCCGTTCACGGAAAAGCGCATTAGAGTTCCACAATTCTTATTGACATCACAAGTCATAAAATTACTCATTATCATGGTTGTGTTTATTGTCTTGTTAACAGTCAAGACAATGAATGACAAGGAAGAGGCCCGCTGTTTGGCAGTCTTGGCTACTTGTGCTTTGTTATGGGCCACTGAGGCCTTGCCATTGTGGGTTACCTCAATTTTTGTTCCTTTGTTGATTGTGTGCTGCAAGGTCTTGAAAGACGATGATGGAGGACCAATGGATGCAGCCAGTGCATCGACTTACATTTTGGCCCAAATGTGGTCTTCCACGCTTATGATCTTATTGGCTGGGTTCACGTTGGCAGGAGCATTGTCAAAGTACAACATTGCGAAAATCGTCTCCTCTTACATGTTGGCTCTTGCTGGAACAAAACCACGCAATATTTTGCTCGCTATCATGTCCGTCTCATTGTTTTTGTCAATGTGGATTTCTAACGTGGCAGCACCTGTGTTGGCTTATTCGTTGATTCAACCAGTTTTGCGTACTTTGCCAACCGAATCTCCATTCGCACAAGCCTTGGTTCTTGGTATTGCATTGTCTTCTAACCTTGGTGGTATGGCATCTCCAATTGCTTCGCCTCAAAACGTTATTGCTATCCAGTACATGAACCCCAACCCAGGCTGGGGAAAATGGTTTGCCGTTGCTCTTCCTGTGGCCATTTGTAGTATGTTCTGTCTCTGGATGGAGATGATTCTTACCTTCAAAGTTTCGACTTCCAAGGTGAAGGCCTACAAGCCGATCAAAGAAAAGCTTACCGTGAAGCAATGGTATGTTACAATTGTCTGTGTGGGTACCATTATTTTGTGGTGTGTTGAGAGCGAGATTGCTGATACATTTGGTTCATCCGGTATTATTGCTGTTATTCCAATTATCATGCTTTTCGGAACTGGTATTTTGAAAGTTGATGATGTTAACAACTTCCCTTGGTCTATCATTTTGTTGGCCATGGGTGGTCTTGCGTTGGGTAGTGGTGTTACAAGTTCAGGTTTGTTGGCCACTGTCGCTACATCCTTGCAAAAGAAGGTTGCCAATTTCGGTGCCTTTCTGATTCTCGCTATTTTCGGTATTTTGGTTTTGGTTGTCGCTACTTTTGTTTCTCACACTGTTGCCACAATTATCATTGTCCCATTGGTCAAGGAGATTGGTGAAAGCATGAAAAATCCTCATCCTTTGCTTTTGATTATGGGTACCGCATTGCTCGCATCTGGTGCTATGGGATTGCCAACTTCTGGATTCCCTAATGTCACCGCAATTAGTATGACAGATGAAGTGGGTAAGAGATACTTAACGGTGAACACTTTCATTACTAGAGGTGTTCCCGCCTCTATCATCACTTTCGCCATCACGATCTGTCTCGGTTATGGTATCATGTCTTCACTTGGATACTAGTAATATCTCCTTATTACTTCTACCTTCTCTTGTACAATAATTAGACGTCAAAAATATAAAGACAAATTCGTTAAAATACATACTCGCATCAAGGTTCTCCGAGAAAGTTATACCTTAGTTGTTTGAAGGCGCCATTATTTTTAAGCTGGTAAAATATTCTTGCAATCCGCGGAGAAAAGATAGGGTCCCCTAGAGCATAATTAAGAGATGATGACAACTTTCCGCTGTCTCTTTGCTCTTTGAATTCCGATTTTAAGTCGAACGCGTCGAACACACCGTAGCTATTAAGTTTCTTGGAAACGTATCCTATTATTGTGAAGAAATTCCCATCGCCAAGTAATTGTTGAAGAACAGACGGAACAATACCACTGTCATTTACAGCTTCCAATATAGAGGTCGCTGAAGCGGAGGCAAACTCAGATTCTGTAGCTGAACCAATGAGATTGTTCAAAAATGATTGGAGTGAGCCACTGTAAGAGTCATTCGAGCTTGATCTGTCATCTCTCTTAAAGACGCTATATCGAGTTCCATTGAAACCTGGATCCTTGCTCTTGTAGTTTTCAGCTAAATCAAAGATCTCTGGGATATCGATCCAGCCATGAACGCCAATGAAGTTGACAGCACCCGCAATCCAAGAATGATTCACCAACAAAGAACCTAAATTGTTTGCTAGTTGAATGAGCTGCAGATCAACAAACAACAATTCCTGAATAGTCGATTGGACTATCTCTGAAGTGAGATTCTTCACGGTTGAGGATAGTTCGCTTGTGTTTAAAGATGACAACGACAACGACGAGTTATCTCCACCGAGAGCCAACATCAGAAACAAATAGTTAGCAATTGTATCCATTTCTTGAGGAGAGCTGGAAATTTGGTCAACAATTTGCAAGAGAAGGCCAGAGCGATTGAATGCCACAAGCAAAGTTTCTAAGTTGTCCTGGAAGGAATCTCTCTTGTCAAGATCACCCAGGAACATGTATCCCATATGTCCGTTTATCATGTTGTATAGGTCAGTGAACTCACGGTTCATGGGCTCGTAAACCCGGTTCGGTTGTAGTATGAAGACTTCCGATTTTGGAAGAGGATTTCCCGTAGTCAGCTGGGCCCAGCAGAGTTGACCAAAGGCAGAAGCCAAGGTTATGACGGAAGAGAACCTCATGTTAAAATTAACCAACGTAAAGCCAACCCAGTTCCAAATAGCTCAGAAATTTTTAATAAAGGGGTGTGGAGATTATAAAGCATAATATTCAGTCATACAAATATTTGTTGCATTTGACAATACTTTTAGCACAAGGCTGTCGAATATTACTCAATTAGGCGAGATACGGAGAGCATTGGATTATTCTTCCGGCATACAACCGAGGTGTTTTGTTTCCCCATGTTCGGCTGCATATGGCTAAGTCACTTCTACCAGGAAAAAAAACTTGTTTAAGATTTATACCAATTCTCAAGTTGGCCCATATTTTTGATTTTAAATTTTTAATTCTTTGTGCCATTCTATGTGCCATTATTCCCTGTTTTCCTCATATCCGTACCCTAGACCTAAGTATCGTTACAATCGTAAGGCTGAGTTCGTATATCGCCTAGCATTTTTGTAATTTCTCAATTTGGAAATGAGTGCAATCATAGCAGAGCGCGCTCCTAAATAGGAAATTTGCACCAAACCATTATTAACTAAAAGGGAAATTTGCACCCAAAGTTCCGGAATTCAAAGGTAAGTGACCATATTTAGAATGCCTTTTTGCTTCTTTCGGGGTTGCGGTCCTGGCGTCTGTAGGATCATATATTAAAGCCAAGTCCTGCCATTCGCGTTCGGTACAATATCGCCATCTTTAGTTTGCTAAGGCTTTGTTACAGTTGAGAAATGAAGATAAGCTGTATTCCATTACTTGCGCTAACATTGGGGGCTCTGAATGTTGCTGCAGCCGAAGCTTCAGCTAGCAAAATCCAAGTGGAACTTCTCCACGAGCTCAGAGATGTTGTTGATTGGAGCGGCTACAGTGACATGTTTACCGAGCTAAACACTATGAATCAAAAGAGAGACACAGTTTCAACCATAGAATATGTTCTTGAAGCAGTTAATAAGTCAGGAATCATATACGACGTGTTGGATCAAATTGCCTATGATCCTTACAGGATTGAACTAGTGGCAAACATCACAGGTAACCTTGTGGGAAACCTTAACACCTCATCTATGAGTTCTCTTCTTGAGGAAGTTCCACTAAATTACTCTCTGATATATGACTCTGTCAAAGATTCTGGAGTCGTGGAGAGTTTGTTGGACGGAGTGTTGTTAGATGAGGACTACAGACCAACCCTCGTTAAATTGGTTACCAGAGTTCTCAATGGAAGCAAGAATATTCTCTTGTACGTGGTGAAGGACATCTTCAAAAAGTCCAAGAGAGCAGATGTCGAAAAGCGAAGTGCGATAGAAACGCTCGTGGGTAACACACTAGGAGCAATTTTGAGTTCTGATCTTGTATCAAACATAGCAGAAGATACTCTCACTGCGTTGAACAACACTCAATTCCTCACTTACACAGTCAAAAGGTTGATTGCAAACGAAGGTTACCAAAACATGACTGCGCAAATTGGAATTGACTTGATTCGTAATGGCAATGTTAAGATTAATTCACAAGCGTTTAACGTTACCAGTCTTGTTGATAAGGCTCTCTCTGACCCGGAAACCATTTTGAAGCTTGTGAGCTCCGTCCTCTCAGGAAACTTAGACGTTAGCGGTCTTGGAAAATATACTGACGCAATCAAAGATATTATTTCTGATACAGAGGACACTGGTGTTTTCGCTCTGCTCAACAACTACGTTTTCTCGCAATCACACACGGTGAGTACGCCTTTGATTCCCACCGGAAATATTGTTGTTCCAAAGACTACCGCAACCACCACGAAAGCGACCAGAACCACGCAGACCTCGAAATCAAGGTCAACATCGAAGACAAAATCCAGGAGTAGCTCTACTATGAGATCTGCCCAAGAGGTTGCATCCATTCTTTCTCTTCTTGGAGCGTCAACATATGCTACTTCCACTTCCACCTCTTTTTCTACTTCCACAGCCACCACCACCGAATTCAATATCAGCGAGTTTTTGGCAGAGTTGAGCGATACAACCTCGTCTTCTGCTTCCCCTTCGGATAATCTGGCCGAGCTCGCAGATATTCTCGGATTGCTTACCAGTAATGATAACAGGGGAGTCGAAGCTTCTACGTCGACATCAGCACCTTCTTCTAATGAGAAGTCGACATCGAATTCTGGCTCTTCAAGCTTAAGTATCACGAGAGTGTTGGTTTATACCCAGGTGTTTTTTGTTGGTGCGGTTATCTTCTTATAGTGATTTACAGATGGTATATATATCATGCATTTCTTTGTTCATTTCTTCGTAGAACTACGGGTTAGTCTGCATGTGATAAAACTCTTATCAAGCCACACCGCCTGCATATTGATTCATATAGTAGTCTGTCGAGATAAAAATCCACGGCAACACCTTATCATCTCTATTGATCAGAATATTCCTCGAGAATGTCTGATGTCTGATATTAAACCTTTCAAAAAAACCATGGTGGGTTCAGTTCATTCTCAAGAAAGTCAATCAAGGACAGGTTTAGAGGATACTCACACCACTGATGTAATTCCATTTGATGGTAGAAACGGATACCAAGACTCTTACTCTATAAATCTGGCGGAATATCCTTTCAATGACTCCACAGTTCTACTGCAGAGCTTTCCGAACGAGAGAAGAGCAGACAAATTTCTGCTGCAATATAAATCAAAACGCACAAGCTCAGATACACCTCTACCGACTTTCGCCTTTGAAGCTAGCAAAAACGATCGGCCATGGTATTCTCCTGGTAAGAGTAGAAGGAATATAGATTTCAAATCCCACAAAGCGCCGGTTTATGAAATCGAGTACTCGGTTTTTAGGCCGGTGGAATATATTGCTCCAATTGCAGATGAAGATGATTTTCAAAGGCATTTTGCGGAATGCTTGAAGGCAGAAGGATACGCGTTGAACGACTCCGGAATTCCTGAAAACAAGATAGACCTTGCAGATTTTAATAATATGGTGTCAGTTATCACCAATGATACACAGAATGACAAAGAGCTAAGACCGCTTAAGGTAAGTAAAGGATCATCTGGAAGCTACTTCATTTTGGGCAAAGCTATAATCGAGGGCCCCTCTGGCCAGAATGAAACTTATAAGATATTCAAAAGAGGTATTTTCAAGCCAAAGGACGAAGAGCCATACGGACCATTGTCACCAAAATGGACAAAGTGGCTTCACAGAACGTTCTTTCCGTGCTTCTTTGGAAGATCGTGCCTAATTCCTAATTTGGGATATATATCAGAAGCTGCTGCATGCGTATTGGACCAACAGCTACTCTCATATATCGTGCCATACACGGATGTCATTTACTTGAAGTCGTCTCAGTTCTACTATCCATTCTGGGAAAGAACCAGCTCAAAGCTTGGCCGATTCAAAATAGGATCTTTTCAGATGTTTTTGAATGATTATGTCGAAGCGCAAGAGTTCTTTAAATTGTATCCTATTCCGCAGAATCTTGACATTCTACCTGCTACTGCCACCTTTTTTGCTGACGTGGACGATCCCCTTGCGACGAAAAAGATCGAGTTTCAATGGAGCAAAGAAATAGTCGCTCAATTTCAAGAGCAGCTAGAAAAGCTAGTTATACTTGATTACATTATGAGAAATACCGATAGGGGCCATGACAATTGGATGATCAAACTTGAGTGGCGACATGGTGAGATCAAAGAGAACAAAATACAGGTATATCCTTATTTAAAAATAGGAGCTATCGATTCTGGGCTTGCTTTTCCATGGAAGCATCCAAATGAATGGCGCTCATTTCCATTCGGGTGGCTCTTTTTACCTTATTCAATCATTGGTCAACCGTTTTCTCTAAAAACACGGAAACACTATCTTCCTTTGCTTACATCAAAGTATTGGTGGGAGCAGACAATTACCAAATTGAAAGCAGTTTTTATGAAAGATGAGGACTTCAAGGAAAGAATGTGGTTGAAACAGGTCGCAGTATTGAAGGGACAGGCTTTTAATGTTGTGGAGATTTTAAAATTGCATTATGCTGGCCCATTAGAACTTACTAGAAGAGAGAACCTTTTGATATGGGACGACCTAATGAATGTGCCTACATCGAGCAAAATTAGTGATGACAGGAACCATTTCGACTTACTGAATGACTTGCGGCGGCAGGCTACCTTGTCAAGTTCAGTCGCATCCGAATTCAACGAAACAACTCCTCTTTTGAAGCCTCACAATTCCGGTAACACCAAACAGTACAACCACAAAGAGGCGTTAGCACATGATTCCTTACATATGTCGGGCTTTGAGTTCAACCTTAACTTCACCGATGAGGAAAGGCATGGACATCATACAGAGGATGAGACCAATACAAGGAGGGTTGTCATAGAGCGTTTAGAGAAGGTTCATAGCAAACCACCCGTTTTTACATGGTGCTAAATTTTAAATATATCTATTTATCTATTTTACTTACGAGATAACTCCTCGAAAAGTTCAGGGTAATGGTCACTATCTTTGCCTTTGTAATCTGCCTCGTTGACTTTGACCAACCCCTTATCTTCCTTAATTCTAAACTGAACCATCTTCAACAAGCTATACATTGTCGAAAGAATCGGAGTAGGAACACCATTTTTTTGACCAATGCGTAATGGGTTACCCAAAATGACTTCTAACTCGAAAAGCTGGTTCTTTCTAGCATCCACCGCCATTGATGGTGAGTAGAATAATCCATCACCAATGTGAATGAACATCTCTTTATTGTCAAGATGAACACCTTCACTAGCAGCTATAGCAATAACCTCGTCCATTGCAGGGTTGAAAATATCCTTATTAGCGCCATTGATTTGGCACCGGTTGACATCTAGACCAGCGAGAGTACAAGTGGTGCTCAAAACACTGTTGTAGATCAATTTCTGCCATCTCGACTTCAATGCAGTTTCCTCGTAGACAATTTTATTCACCGCTTCATCCACATTTTGGTACAAATCACCAAATTCATGGGCCTTAGCAGTTGTCAAGCTGTCAGGCACGTTGGGATTGTGGAAAGGACCGAGCAAAATAGAATCTTTATGGGAGTTGTGAATCACACAGTCAATATTGGTAGAGCCAATCAAAGAAATTCCTGATATCACTGGGTTCAGGGGATATTCCCTAATAATTGGCTTTTCGATGTCTATTCCGTTTTGGATTAATACAATAGTTGTCTTTCCTGCAACGATCACTGGACGCACGATTTCTTCACATGGCGTAGGTCCGTCTGGAATATTTTTGGTAGTCACAACCACAAAATCATATTCGCCGTGTTTGGCAGCATCTTCGACGCTTTTAACCACATGTTCTGGTCTCCAGTTCTTGATTTCACCATAAGTAGCAGACTTAATAGTGTAGCCATTAGCAATCACCCTATCGTAATCAGAACGAACAACTAAAGTGACATCCGACTTTTTATTCAAGCACAATGCGAGTGCAGCAATTGATCCTACTCCACCTGAGCCAATGACCAAAACTCGAGGAAGAGTCATACTTGTAGATATATTTTTCCTGATACGTTCAGTGCGGCTTAAAGAGAATATATTAATCGTCATTATATGCAATGCAAGAGATTTAGGTGTTTATGCAGGGCCACACACATATATTTTGAAACAACTGATAATGGCCAGAATCGAGTTAGGCCCCAGATTATTTTGTTTTCCCCCTAAATTAGATTTTAAATTCCTTGAAGGAACCGGTTTCGTTATATCCATAAAATTCTCTCGCCTCTATAATGCGAAGTTCAAAAAAGCGCATTGAGTTTGGATCGTTCATTTTGCTCTCAAAATCACCGCTCGCATCAACCTTCCCGTTTGAGATTTTCTTATGAGCACAGAACTCCTCAACGCCTAGAGTATGGGTAAGTTTAAGCACGTTGGCCATGATCGTAAGCACCTGATTTACCGCTCGGGAAATATCGCGGTTGCTTTGGAAAAATTTGTCGACGAGCAAAGCCGTGAAAAGATCACCCACGCCCGTGAAGTAGGATTTTATCACGGGAATAGTGAACATCGCAAGATGGGAAGTGTTCATTTCAGATACAGCACAGCAGAGACTGGAGTCGTCAGTGCCATTAATTATATTTCCACTCAAACTCGAAACAACCACGTATTTCACTCCGTAGAAATCGTGGATATGAGTCACAGCCGAACGTAGGTCATCAGCAGAATGAATTTTGATACCACATAGAAGCTCCAACTCAAACTGGTTAGGCGTGATGATATCCACCTTTTTTGTCTGTAAGAAGTTTTTGTATGCTTCAACACAAGAGTCATCCACGTATAATTGGCCCTGATCGCCCATTACAGGGTCGCACACGCATAGAAGATAAGGGTTTTCTGTCTTCATCCGCTGAACGTTGGACGCAAGAACGTCGATCAAATCGGCAGATGGGATATAGCCCAGAATAATGGCATTATGTGTGCACTGTATTTCATACAAACCTTTGAAAATATTGGTCATATCGGTGACATTTATGGCGCTTCCTTTCACTGAACCATACCCTGTATGATTAGAGAAGTTCACGGTGTTGATGGTATCCACATTCCACCCAAGATACTGGAGGGGAAATGTGGCGGCTTTGTTTCCAACATACCCATGGGCCACGTGGGACTGGACAGACAAAACACTTTTCATGGAAGTTTAGAGGAAACTGGTTATCAGGGAAAGATCGCATTGCATGGTGTTAAGGCGGCCTATATCGGTGATGAGAGGCACGGGTGTCAGACCCACCATACGCAAAATCTACTCTAACATCCGAAGGAAATGCTTAGCCATGAATGGATACCCAAACGCGCTATCTGATAAACGACTTTTGTTTTGTAAACGAGCCTAACAAAGGGTTTTTTGTCTTTTTTTTTTCTTCTTCAAGCGAAAGAATGGGGCCACTCACCTCATAAGCGTGTATCGTTGTCTGACAGGTTTTATTGTTACTGCATGTAGTACATGTAGATGCGAAAGGTATGGATTTGTATCGAGGGAACAATCAAGATCTTTACGTCCTATTATTATTTCAAGTTTTTAGAAGGTGGAGCCGGTTTGAAACTTGCGCGCGACGACTTCATACACTTCAAACAACGTCCGTGTAATCGCACTATTTCGCCCAATCTTCAAGTCAAAGACAGTTGAAACACAATAATATGTGATCTTCACCAGTTGATTAGCGATAAAAAGCCACTACCAGAAGTAAACCGACTCATTTCCTGTGACGGGTAAATGCACCAAAATTAGACTGCGTAGTCTAAAAAAAAAAGCTACTTACGCGTGGCACGAACTCATACTCTCCTATCAAAGTAGCGAGCGACAATAGAGTCTGCTGCATATTGGTTGGTGTGCCCAGAAATCTACAGTATTGTTAGGTCTAATCGCAGTTCCAAATCAGATCTTTGAAGGTTCAAGTAAGGTGGAGCAAAAGCGCAAGTACACGAGCAAAAGTATAAATGAAAGTTGTCAAAAAAATAGGTAACATCGCAAACAGCGGCGAGTCCGTGAATATTTTCCCCCTCACTAATGTGAAGTTTCGCACACCTTTGGTAGGTAAAGCGGTGTAACATACCTGTACATTAACCGATACATTGTTGGTTCATGCAGAAATGCGCTCAGGTGAAAAGTTCTAGAAGAGGTCCAACGGTATGCTCAGCCAGGAGCATAGCCAGGTCTGACGATCCCAAAGGACCCAAATCCTCTAGAGCTACCCCTGCAAGTTAAAAACGGTGTGGTGGAAGATATTTTTTAAAAAGAAAAAAAAAAATTTGGGGTCCGAGTCGGCCATACATAGCCAGGTTGAAGTTTGTTTTTGCAGAAATCGTCTGTTCCAATTAGCCAATAGCACATATGCAGGTGCTACTCAAAGTGTCGGCGTGAAGCTTAGTAGCGAAAGGTCAGAAAAGCCTTGGAAATTCGTGTAAGTGACAACTTTCCATCATCTAGATTGGCCATCAGAATGTTAGAGACCGTAGAAGTGCAAACGCGGAGGTTGAAGAGAACTCTCTCCTTCGGGCATGGCTGTACCTTACGCCTCGTTTTTTCCCGACCGCATTCAGGATAAAGAGTACCTCGTGCATGAAGCACGAGAGTGCCTTCCTCACACCCACACTACATGTATATAAAGGACGAATTTTTCGCCCTCGCCGCTCCTTTTCATTTTTTGTATCGAGTTTACTGAAGATTTATACCCATCTTGCGATGACCGAAACAGTCAAAGCGAACTTCAAAACCTCTTTGCCACCCCGGAAACGGGCGAAAACGCAGGAGGAAAAGGAACAGCGTCGGGTTGAGAGGATTCTACGGAATAGGAGAGCAGCACATGCGTCACGGGAGAAGAAAAGAAAACACGTGGAGTACCTCGAGTCGTATGTGTTAGCGCTTGAAAAAAACAGCCAGATATTGGCCACCAACTTCGAGAAGTTGAAGGAACTAGTTCCTAAGGACAAGTTGGCTTCCGTGGAATTGGATCAACTTACTGATGTTTCTGATTTGAAGGGCAAGATCCACGAAAACCTCACATGCAATAACATGCAAACCAGAGCGGACACAACATCCAGTGGATGCGGATTCGACTCGCTGGTCGAGGTTGACATGGAGGTCAAAAGGGAGGAGACTGATTCGGAAATGACATTCTCCTCTGTGGTACCTGAATCCTCTCCCATGCTGAAGCAGGTGAACACAGAGGAACCTACGAATGACTCTACTGATTTACCTCTCAACTCATCGAGTGGTTACTTCAACTATATGAGTCCGATCTCCATCAACTCATCAGTTAACTCCCCCCTTGACTTGAGACTTAAGAAATCAGAAGTCGAATCTCCTACGAGAGGATCGTCACTGATTTCTTCCCCATTCTCTAATTCTACACCAAATACTCCAGAAATGCCTGTGTTGGAAATGGAAAGTGTTATGCATGGAGCAGCTATCCCAGGGGTCGATGTTATGGCGCAAAGTTCGGAAGTAACTTTGTATCCTAGGTTGTTGATGGTGTGAAAATCTTTGTATGGCAAGTTGACTTGCCCGTTTCACTGATAGTTCTCTGCTTGTGCAAACCCTCATATTCGCTGGATTTGCCACGAAAGACGTATATTAATCTGGTGTACTTTGCTTATTGGTAAGGTATATGAGATTAATATGCGTGGAAGCTTTCTAAAGGGCAAATCCTTAGAATGGTTTGGATTTACAGCATTGAAGTAACTTTCTTTCGAAACAATACTTAGAACTTCCACGCCTCAAAAACCGTTGGTCAGCAGCACCAGTCGAGCCTGTGGTACATGTTCCTATGCGTGATTTTTTCCCCAAGACAGAGGACGGATTCAACTTTTTGTTGAATGAGAGCGAAGTAGAAGCCCTCAAACCGCTTCATCATGAAAACTCTCTCTCGGATACAATGAACTTAGATTTTGATGAGTTCTTGTGTTTTTAGTTCTATTCCTGGTTTATTTTACTTTGAATTATTTTGGGTGGTCAGACGGTTATTTATAAAGAAGAAAAAAAAAAAGAAAGAGAAAACTCCAATAAAAAAGAAAAAAAATCAAAAAAAAAAAAATGCAAATGGTTTTTTTTTTTTAGAGGAGTCATTAGAAGTCACATCCGATTATATCGAATATTGTGTTCGACCGTTTGTGGATGAAACTTGAGGTGCACTTGGCGCTCCTATCTCAGTTGATGCGACATCACCTTCAAATCATCACGCTTATGGTACCACTTTTAGCGAATAAATTGTATTGATTATTATTTACTATTGTAGTTCCTCTAGGATCTTTGATGTTTCTGCCCGTATTACATTGTTCTCCATCACCGATTTTGCTCTCGCATAGTATATAAGACAGTCAATGTTTCGGCAAGAGTCTGTAAAGACATCTTTTGACACATTCCCGAAGCTTCTAGTGTTGCAGATTTTGCAAAGATTAGTGTAATCAGCAACTATCTTGTTACTTTTCCTTTGTGACATAAAAAGATCATTTATTGCATCGATCTTATCTGCCAAGCAATCCAGGCAAATCACCGTTTGGTCTGACTCTAAAGTACCTCCGCATCGGAAGCATTCTCTTCTTCGGATGGTGTCACCTATTCTCAATATGTCATTCCTCTTCGTTATTATTTGCTTTGTAGATTTTGACATAGTCCGATACCACTCTTTAATATTCACTCCCATCAAATTGAAAACTCTTTCCAACGGAGGTATGAGTACTCGTGTGATGTAGTATTCATAATCAAGCTCTAAAGGTTGACCTGTTTCAAGAGACTCCAAATAGGTCTCTGGACTCACACTTCGGTCTTTGATTCTTTCCTTTAGAGGATCTTTAATAACCAAGTACGGGATTCTTTCCCGGTACTGGGGCTCACTTCGAGGGTCCTTTTTAACTGCATTTTCTGCAAGAATGGCTCCTGGAGGAAGGTATTTTTGATTCTTGTAAGTTCCATAACGAACCTCCTTAGCAAAGGAGAAATCCTTAACATTTACTTGATTAAAAATAATTTTGTAGAATTGCTTCACCACGTATTCCTTGACGCTGGATAGATTCTTTGTCTCAAAAAGAATACGTATAGTTTTTCCAACCATTTTCTGCTGAGCTGGAATGCCATCTCTTCTTATTGTTTCAATACCCTTCGCTTCGAACTTTGGGGTAATTTGATCTTCAAATTCAAAACAATTGCCAACATATCTTTTTTTGGCAAGGAGAACGCATGGATGGTAAACTTTCTCGAACTTTAACTTGACGGGATCTGGAAAAAAATCAGTTACTCTCTGAGCGAGAAGCTTTCCAAATTTGAAGGCGTCTTCTTTTGACCGACCGGGAAAGTATACAAAGAGCGAATCAGTATCTCCATAAACAACTTTTGCGTTGAATTCACTAGTTTCGATTATCTCTATGGACTTTGCCAAAATCTCACGCCCGGTGCTGACTATTGCATCGGCAATGTCAGAGTTGGGCATCCTCCCACTAAACGTAGCTGAGGTATATCCATATGTCACATTTGCGATCAACTTCAACGCTAGTTGCTTTGAGTTACAAACCTTATTGAGGTCGGAATCGTCTGGAAAAGCAGAAGCCACAGCCTTGGTATTGATTCTCATATTCAAAATCTCTTGGAGCATTTTTGAAAGGATTGATTTCCTAAACTTCGTGGAAGCAAATAAGAGTCCATTAGGTGAAATATTGATTCCATCGTTCTTATCCAAAATATCCACTAAACCAAGAGGAATATTAACATTTCCTAAATAACCCACACTGTTTTTGCTTTGCTCAAACCCTTCGATTTTGCCTATTAATGTGGAGTAGCAATAATTATAAGCAATCATAATAGAAGGATAAAGCGACTGAAAGTCTAAAACCACCAAAGGAGATTTGTAAAAGTTTGAATCGGGCTCCATAATTAGCGGTATCGCATTTAGTGCTCTCATTTCATGAACTTGCTGCTTTGAAGGCGAATTGAGAAGAATGTTTTCGCTCTTTGCAATTCTTATTAATATCGATTCCACTTTGTATTGAGACCCTCGATAAAAGTTTGAAGTGAAGTCTATCCCTATCAACCTGGATTGTTCCACATTCTTGATAACTATCTCTTGCGATTCTAGAACCTGAAGGGCAGTGTCAACAAAGGAATTATAATATCGGCAAAACATGACAATTTCATTAATTTTGCCACTATTTCGCCATGCCGATAATTCTAGGTTGGAGAATCGAGGCATAGATCGATGGAGTAAATGGAAGCATACATTCTCGATTGAGTAAGATGTTAAGCTCAACTCCGATCTAAGTATTCGCCAAAGGTTCAACATATGTCTGCCATTGACTTTGATAGCAGACGTGTGGGTATAACCCCACTTGTCGCCAAACTTTCCATTTCCCTTCATTGTCGTCCTACTGAGTCTTGATAGAATACTGACCTGATAAACGTTCCTCATTCTTTCGACCAAATATCCCCAGCTAGAAGAATTTATTTCGTAACCTGCTAGAATGTCTGGATCATAAAAATCGATCATCTGCAAAAATTGCTCGATCATGTCCATTTCAGACTCGAAACATTGAATCCTAATTCCTAGAGTCAGAGAAACGTTTTTCAACTGGCGTTGATATTCATGTGATTGATGGCCGTCTGATGAAAGAAAAATACAATTTCCAGAAAATGATTCACCAAACATATGGTTGGAGTCGTCAAATCGATAAATAATCATCGATATAGGATTTTTGTTGGGATCAGGACAAAGGTCAGATTGAGTATCTGCGTGTATCTCCATGTAGAATAGAGTCATGCTAAGATACCCACTAGGATTTCGACTGAGATTGGTCACCCTATGCGAATATTTGAAGTCGTTTGTTTGTGTTACTGCTGGCTCAATCTGTGACCGAAAGCGATTGGCCTTGTATAATTTCTTCTTCTCGGTAACATTAACCCACCGAATAACGTCCTCCTTCAGTGGAGGACGGGGAACAAATTCCCAAGTTCGACACAATGAATTGATCAGCGCCAGCGCAATCAATTCTTCTTCGGGAGCACAAAGAGGCTTATGAATATATCCTTTAAAGTCAACGGGAGGTGCACTGCTTTTTCCTTTGAACGGAACGACTATTTTCTTATTGGCAAAAACCAATGGTTTGGGATGAATATCCTGCTCCAGATAATAAGAAGGATCAGGGTAGTCAATGTCCAAGATTCCTGAAGAGCGCATTGTTTGCTTTAGACAATTCTTCAGAAGACTTGAAGGAACCATGAACTCCCAAAGTTCATACGCATGACGCACTAGCGAGTCCAGTGATTGCGAAATCATTTGGTCAGAGGCGTTCATCTTCTCATCTGTTAAAGATTGAACTTGTTTCAATTGCGTCAACGCAAATAATTGCTCATCTAGAGCAATAGAATTAGGTTCTTGAGATATAGATTCCTCTGTGACACTGGACCGCTCTCGATAGAGAAGATCTTGCTCATCTGCTTCAGATTCATCGTCTGAAGAAGAATCTTCTTCATTTGGTACCTCCGAAACATTATCTTCAATGTTGAGAGGAAGTTTTTCTTCAGCTGGGACCAAAGAAGGAGTACTGATCAGGGACATCCTTGCGGGTTGTTCTCTTAATTTGAAAAGTCCATCGTAACTCCTCCATATCTTGAGATGCTTTCTTTCAACATTAGGATTATAGCCAGTCAAATTTGAGTATGAAGAGTTGGAAACGACATCAAATGTGGTTTGTAGCAGTTCATTTTTGAGAGCTGGGCGAATAACCTTTTCGTAGTAGTCGTTGACATTGGAAGTGCTTGAAGGATTATTGAGTTTCTTGACGTATCTCAAAAGCTCTAAGTGACGATCATTATTGTCCCATTTCTGGAAACGCCTTTTTCCAATATTCTTAAAAACTTGGGAGTACAGCTTAGTCAACAACTGGGTCGTTTGTGTGGCCCCTCGAAGTGAGCATTGATACTTCAATTCGTTGAATGTGCTTTCCAAAGAGGAAAGATAAATGACGCTATCTGCATGGGGATTATTAAATTCGGCAAAGTCATTATGAATAGCGCTCTGTCTAAGTCTTTGTCGATTTACGATATGGTGAGTAGATATGTCAAACTCAATTAAGCATCTACCCATGCGAGGGAAGGTTTCGGAGCTCAAAACATTCTTCGGAGAAATAAATTGTTTGAGATATGTCTTCAAAGGATCAATAGAAAGATTGTGCAGATTGACCACAGGAGATCTAAAATAGCACGAGCTGATTTCAAGCCAACCACAGCCGTAGAGATTAAAATCGGTCATGAATTGGGTTAGAAGATTGATATGCGCCTCATAGACATTGGGTGAATAGAATGGTTTTTTCCGCTTCTTGCTGGCGAAGAATTTACCAAAGTCAATCTTCTTCTCATTGATAAGGCGAAAGAACCTCGTCTTATAGAGGGGCAGGAGGAACAGAACTTTGATCTTCGTGGAGTAGCCTATGTGGTACCCATAAATCGGGGTGCCCTTGCACAAAATTATGGAAGCAATATAGCGTGGCTCGAGATCTGACGCGTCATGCTCGCCTTCGTCGTCGTCAGACGCGAAATCGGAATCCACCTCTTTGTTCCTTTGGAATGACGTCTTAATGCACTCCTCGAGATACTTTTGGAAATCGTCGATCTCCTTTTGCGTGACCACACTCTCATTTGTACCCCACCAGTCCAAATATAGATAAGGATAGAAGTTGTGAACATGAACCAATACGTTATAGGCGAGATTTGTGGATGTGGAGACGCGGAGCGAGCCATAGATCCGGATAATAGGAACTTTTGGCACACTGCACAACTGGTCAAGCGGCAGTGGTCTCAGATGGTACGTGTCATGGTCATTGATTTGGATGTGTAGAGCATTCTCCATCGACCGATAAGGTAGGATGTAGTTGCAAGCAAGACAAGTACTCTAGCAAATGCCAGTCACGTGCCGTAGCCTAGGAGTGTGCAGGTACGCCACCGGTGTTGCTCTTTGTCTCCCCCCACACAGTCGCATACAGAGGCAGGTGAATGTTCCAAAGCCCTAGGGCTATAGGAAATATTCTATGGAGGTAATATGGATGGCTTTCTTTATCTACCCAATTGTGACTCTCCATGCATACTGGCGCAACTGCGTTATTGGGCGAACCAAGGGTCTTTGGGCGTTGGGTTCAGACGCAGGAATCGCAATGCGCGACAAAAAAGGAAATCCGCCTATTCCTGCGCGCGCACCAATCTGTTTCGAGCCACCCAGCGTACGTATTCGGCGATGCCACAGGTAAAACAGGAGCATTTTGGGGCCAAACTTGGGTGTGCAAACAGTAGGTACGCGTAGGAGTAGACACTTTGGTTTCGGAAAATAAGCCCGTGCGGTTTTTAGGCGCTCCACCCCACGCTACGTGCCGTTCCAAAAAGACCTGCGACTAGCTTGCGATTTGGTTTTCCAGCGTGCGAGTCGCAAACCTTCCTCCCGCTCTTTTCCTTGCTCAACATCTGGAGACATTACACCCCAATCCCCAACTACTTACAACGCTTCGGCCCTGGTTTCCAACTCGGGATTTTTTGTCCACCATTCCCATCCTTTTCCCCCTGCAGTCGTGATCACCCATT